>KV417714.1:4321-114661 GCA_001630335.1 Athelia psychrophila
TAAAAGTCTAAGGTTGGCGCGGTACATAGAGTCGCTCAGGCCACCACTCGTTCTTAACCGTATAGTAATAAATATATATTAGGCAGCTCCACATATATCCTTGCACTAGTAGAACCAGTAGAACCCCAAGATCCCGGGGAGCGAGCGCGTCGTCCAACCGTTATAGACTCATTGGAGCGTATCTACGACGGACATCACGGCACGGTATCCGGGGAGGGCGCTGCAAGTGTAGCCGGGGCCGCAGGTCGTCCTCGAACCGATGGAGCTACACTGGAGGAACTGTACGACTTCAATCACGGCACGGTATAGGGGAACGGCACGGCAAGTGTAGCCGAGGCAAGGCGTCGTCCTCGAACCGGTGGAGCTACACTGGAGCAAGTGTACGACATTAGTCACGGCTAGGTATCTAGGGAAAGCGTTGCAAGCGTAGCCGACGCAAAACGTCGTCCTCGGACCGGTGGAGATACACTGGTATGTGCGTACGACTTTAGTCACGGCACCATATTCAGGGAGGGCGCTGCAAGTGTAGGCGAGACAACAGGTCGTCCTCGGACCGCTAGAGCTACGCTGGAGGGTGTGTACGACGGACATCACGGCACGGTATCACGGGAGGGTGCTACAGGTGTAGCCTAGACAACAGGTCGTCCTCGGACCGCTGGAGTTACACTGGAGGGCGTGTACGACGGACGTCACGGCACGGTCCCGCGGGAGGGCGCTACAAGTGTAGCCGAGGCGACAGGTCGTCCTCGGACCGCTCGAGCTACGCTGGAGAGCGTGTACGACGGACATCACGGCACGGTATCTCGGGAGGACGCCGCAAGTGTAGCCGAGACAACAAGTCGTCCTCGAACCGCTCGAGCTACACTGGAGGGCGTGTACGACGGACATCACGGCACGGTATAACGGGAAGGTGTCACGAGTGTAGCCGGGGTCGCAGGTCGTCCTCGAACCGTTCGAGCTACACTGGAGGGCGTGTACGACGGACATCGCGGCACGGCATGAGAGGAGGGTGCTGTAACCGTAGACGTGGTAACCACTAATTTACGCCGCGTTGAAACCAGTTCGGTCGCTCCGTTCGCATTATGTCTCCCCTACGGTACCATAGAAGTCTAAGGGTCGCCCGTACAAGGGTCGGACCTCTCAGGCCTAACAGGTTGGCTTGGGTTAACTAGTAACGCGCCGAAGCTCCGTCAGGTTTGTTAAAGTCGTCGTTGAAACCGTCCACTCCTATTAGACGCACCCGTCTCACTTGTACCATCTGCGTTACGAGGCGGCGTATAACTCGATCGCCCTTGCCCCTATTTACTGTGAGTCTCTACATCCGACCTCCAAGGGGTAGTTCTTACACAAGGGCCAGCTTTATGTCGTCAACACGGTCCGTCCAAACTCGCTACTGCCTCACGCTTTCGACGAGCGACCACGTTGGTACGAACAGACGGAGTCTAAAATTGGCGAGCTCCTCTATGAGGAACTGCCTCTTTACGCGATTAAACTGGCAGGGACGTGTACACAATCATACTACATCTATTAAGTACCGGAACTTTAGTATGGCAGTTAGAGTCAATGGTCGGGTCTCGGCTGCCACTTATACCAGGGTCCGAGGAGCCTCGCGGATAGGCCTAACATATTACCCGGCAATCACGGTGGTTCCAGGTGGCAGGGTTGGAGTAGTTAAAGACAGGAGCAGTACAGTGCAAAACTCTTGCGGTCGGTAACGTCCTTGAAGACGTCGAGGAGAACTAGTAACGAAGCAAGTTTTTACGACAGTATATAGCGCAACTCTAGGAATCCGTTCCTGCTATTGACAAAGAAGTTGACGAGGTGCAAAGGCGTAAAGTAGTGTAGAACGTCAACATTACGCTGTTTAGCTTTGGATACCAGTAAGTCGTAACGTTCGCCCGCTAGTAAGTCTTGAATCTACGGTTGATCATGGCGGGTCAGTATACATAGGATTGAGCTTGATACAGAACACGTACAGAGCGCTTTACGCAGAGCCCATTAATGATATCAAATTCCTGCATTGAGAGCCCTCAGGTTGTCGCTGGAGACATGGCCAGCCAGACGGCAGCCGTATAATACTGCGTGTGTGGTCTTGGTGTGGCACGAATAGTATGGCAAGATGCATGTTCATTCTGGCAAGAGCGGCGGCCTGGCATGCGGTAGATAGCGCTCTGACGGATTTGATGTTTCAGAAGGTATTGCAGATGGAAGCGGCGAGAAATGTATAATTGGCATGGTGGTTCGAGTCGAGATCGGCTTTAGGCCGGACTCATTACAGAGCTTGACCAATACCGCGTCTGTCGTCTGCGAATCTTTCCTTTGGCATCTTCTCCTTTATTAATACCCACCCTCCTCTCTTTTCCGAATCTTCATCTGAGTCACAATCACGATTCACTGCATACTGGACTTTTTCATCATCCGGTGATACTTGCATCCTGCCCTCGAACGCGTTGTACTGCATGCACCAGATTTATCCGCATTTATCGCGGGTGATTGGGGCTCGAAACGAGATACAAGCTTGGAAGGCAGAGCAGGATCATGGTTGGTCTGTCTAGTCCAATTCCCTGCCTGCTTGCACGCACAGCTGAGAATGATCATGATCTGAGGGTACGCTGATCTTCGTGCTTCAGAAGATGTATCCCGACCTATATTAACAATCCCACCAGCTATGTCCCGATGCTCTTGAGCCATGGACAACATGTTACTGTCGCTTAGCTTCAACTACTGTGTTCCCGCATGAACCCGATTATCTTCTTTCTTTCTATATGTAAGGCGATCATCCCTGTTATCGCAAATAGTTCAATTGCTAATACATGTCTTGCACCAGAAACTGCCATTTTTATGATAGTGTGACATGTAGCGACGGCTCCCACCTGGCCGCTCTCCCGCAACATTGGACTTGCGCGCTTGCACGCGTAGGACCTGACTGCCTTATATCTTTGAAACCACCCGTACTTCTGTAGCTTGTGCGTTGAGGAGCATGACACACGATCACTCGTGGGCGAGAGAATGCCGAGCTCCAGTCCAAAGGCTTTTGCGACGAGCAGTGGGAGTTGTGTAATCAAGAAGTGCGCGCATCACATATGCGCTCAGAGTAAGTTCCCATTTCCTATCGCACGTGTAGTGTTGTCAAAGAGAACATATAAATCTTGAGCATTCAACACTTATATCTTGCACCTCAAAGAGCCCTAATTCATGCTGCGCCTACACTGCCTTAAAGCCTTTGGTTGTCTCCTTCATCCAATTTCCAAGCCGCTCTGTCGGACTTGGCTCCATACATACTATGAAACGCAAACGGCCATCGCCCCCGATTTCTCATAGCACTTGTTGTATGACCAAACCTACAGCTCGGACCGATGACCTGCACGGTCACCGTGATATGTGCCACCGCAGCCTTGCCTAATTATTTTGCCTGTCTTTCTTGCTTCACAGATCATTAATCATTCCTGAGCCTCTTTCTCTCTCGGCTGTGCTATTACCGATGCGCCAGGGGCTACACGCGCGTCATGGCTGTGTTTGAGTGTGTTCAGGGCTTTTTGGACGCGCTGCTCAACCAGCGGCACGTGATGTTCACATTGGTCTTCGGCCTTGACGTCATCAATCATGCCTGCACTCACAAGGACTTAACTCCGCGACAAGCGGTCCTCGTCGACTAAACGCGGTGACTTGAAGGCGTCGCGAGCCAGGCCAGCACGCGTACCTGGCCATGGCTGCCTCATAGGAATCGCAGGGTTCCTTCCGACTTCAAACTTTCGACTTGGCCATGGGAGGCAACGAGATTCAGGATTCGCAGGCACTCAACACAAACGCACAAACACACACGGCAAAGCCCACCCGCCCGTCCTGCTCGTCCCCGAGTCCATCGCCGCCCCGCTGTCCTTAATCACCCCGTCTCCCGTCACCTGGGATCGCTCCCGTGCACCAGCCGGCCTGCTGTGTGTCGCCTTTCGCGCGCTCGTGACTTCCCCGCGCTACGTGATATGCTTTCGAGGGGGGAATGCCATGCACACGAACCCTATCTACGACGAACACCACACCTTTCTGAGTCGGCCCCTCAGCAGCCCGACGACGCCCAGGGCCCCTGATAGCGCGAAACTCAACCCACACGATCGAAGCCCGGCCCCCTCCGTGCTCCCCTTGGCACCGCTCCCCACGATTCCGCGCAGCTCCCCACGTCGTGACTGGGGAGGAACGGGGACGGTCGAAGAGGAATCCAAGGTCCAACCAGATGAACGAAGACAGGCGGAGCAACAGGGGTGGGAGAGGGAGCATGCGCAATTCGGCGGAGATCGTCGCATCCCTCTCCCTACCTCTCCCAATCGCAGTCCCATTCTGGCCGAGACCGAGCCCGAGACCAACATCGCCTCACCACCTTGGGCGGGCGGGCACGTACGCCGTCGCAGAGGAGGACGCGCCCGATTTCGCGAACTTCTCCAGCGTTGGCAGCACCTTCGGTCGAGCCATGGCGAAGACTGTCACGTTTCGTTGGAGGGATACAAAGGGCCTGGTGAGGCTGAATTTTGAGTTGGATGAGGATCGGTACGGGGATGTAGAGGACGAGTTTTGGAGGCAGGAGAAGAGAGCCTGGCGAGCATCGATATGCAGGGATGTATCTCCTACGTCGCCCGAGACTGTCTGCCCATCCTATCCAGCGCGACTGCGAATGCGCATGGGATGCCGAAGAGCGATGCACCGACGGGGAACATCACCAGTGCCCATGCACACGCAGGCGCGGGACGACTACAGATGGCGGAGAGCAGTGTGATGGACACATGCCTGTGCAGCAGGTCTTCCCCTCCGCATCACATTCAGTTTCAAATTCGACCTCGACGCTGGATGTGGCACCTCTGCATACGCGCCACGCGGTTCAAGTCGGAGAGTCATAAGCGGGCATTGGCGCTGCGGAGTCCGCCGCCTACATCGGGGTCTAAGTCTGGGTCTGCTTCGGGGGTGGGGGCGAGCGGGAGATGACTCACAGACGAGAGCAGCCGGGGCTTCGCGCCGAAGGCTTTGGGGGAGCGGGGGTTGTAGTCAAGACGAGTACGCATCTCTATCTCCTGTTGGTCGCGATTTCCCCTGACCATGTCAACTCTACAGTAGTTGTTCTCCCAAATGACCTCTCCTCCTTCGTGGACGTCTCCGTGCAGGTGCACTTCAATACCCTTGCAAATGCCCAGTACCCTGACAACGCTTACTTCCCACTGAGCGCCAGTACTCATCTGACGTTTTGCTTTCCAGTAATTCAAGTGCATGAATTCGTCGTGCTCGTAGAGCGACGCAAGTAGGAATACCGAAGTGAGCTCCTCACGCCTTCGTCGCTCATCGGTCAACCCTGACCCACGTATGGCCTTCAGCTTCGTCCTCTTGCTGCCCTAAGGCTCGTCGATTCTCATCTTCACCGCCACCACCGCCGCATGGGCTTAGAGTAAGTCCCAAGTTGCTGTCTTCTGCGCACGTAGAGGTACTAAAGAGCTGGTATAGATCTTGAGCGTCAAACGGCTGTATATCGCACCGCAAAGAGCCTTCTTTCATGTTCTACCCATACTTTATCGAAGCCGCCGGTTCTCGTGTCCCCTCCTGGTTCCAACTACGCAGTCATGTATCGGACTTTACTACGTACACGCTGTCAATGTGTCTTTTAGGACAGTTGTGTCCGATTGCCTACAACTACTGGTTATATGGCTGGATTTCCACTTTGCACTTGCTTCAGTCACCAACGAGATTATATCTGATATTGCTGAAGATTGTCATAGCTTTATCCACGGAATCATAATACGCAGGGAGAATGTCTCTGTCCTCAGGCCTCAACGTTCAAACCACAACTAGTGCGTCATTGGGACATATCACACACTTAGCGGATCTTGTGTTTCAACTTGGTTTCAACGGTCATCTTGTGGTCTGCGGATCCCTCTGCACATGCCCGCTGTCGCCTGATGTTCCTTGACCGGCACTTCCTCGAATTGGCTTTGGCGGTTCCTTCCTCAGCTCAATACATTACACGCTGAAACTTATTTTGATCGCTTTTTAACGCGTTAACACTTGACAACTCCTGCGAGTCGCCGTGTCTGACTCTTGTTTGCTCTCGCGTCCGTCTGTCTAGATAAGTCTTTCTTTCCAGCCTTTGTGAATATCTTCTGCTCCCAGTAGGCCTTTGTCTTTTAACATGTGGTACTTCCGATTTATAACTGGGGTGTCGCACATGCCACATGTCGAAAACAGCCCCTTTCCTTGGGCTCCTCTCGATCAATATTTGTTTAATCCTAACTGACGATGCTGGACTTCCGTCGTCGAGCGCGGTGGTGAGACAGCAGGGGGAAATATGGACATACATTAATCGCTCGCTTCCAGTTAACTTCTGCCAACCCTTGCATACCAATTCAGCACTGGCTGATTTCCATTCCATCCTTCCCACTGAGCGTCGGTACTCTTTTGATGTTTTTCCAGTACTTCAATTACACAAAGTCGCCACCCTGTACATGTTATATCCATCTAGCTGCATTACATTCGCTCACCGTCGAACCGCCCCCTTATCCAAGTAGATGTGTTGGATTTTGCTACAAATCACGCACGTATCGGGCCTCTGTATCGATGATGAATTACCGGTGCTCGTTTCTGGCGGGATATCTTTGATCTTTACAAACACTGGAATTCTGCTTCACATCTTGGGCAGATCGCTTATTTGCTGTACATATATTGAAGACACGATGAAGATGATAATAGTTGACACCCGGGATATCATAAAATGAAATAAATCAGCGAAAATTAGGTATGGTAAGGTATATTCAAAACAGAGTTGAATTTGCCACCGGGCCCAGGGTGGCCTGCCGAACCACAGGTCGGTGCACGTTCAGCACTGCCCAAGAAAATTGCTCTTGGGAAATGGCTGTCCGTAATCATCTCTCCAGGTCGTCGAATTGGGATTTGTGTATGCCTCAATGTAACTGCCGCGGCGGCAAGCGGCAGCGAAAGTTCACAATTTTGCAGTGTACACGCAATAAATAGGGATATCTTTTGGAGCGCAGCCATAGTTGATCGCATCCTTGGGCTGCACCTTGGGGACACCCGATTATAGTCGACGGGCATGGTCACGGGGTACGGCATGTGCTTTGTGTCCACTGTATCGAGGTTGATGGACTGGCCCAGGTTCATGAGAAGATCCTGTAATAATCATATTAGCAGCTCCGTGGCGCGATTATAATAAGAATGGAGTTGCACGCTTACCATAGGTTCCTGGGGTACAGGCATAGCGAAATTGTCGGTGGCGGTATCGGCCCCCACACCGGCGGCGTTGATCTTCAACGCGAGTGCGCCATTTGCAATACACGAGATGTACTGAAATGCGCAAAGTTATAAATGATCGCACTGTGCCTGGCCGGTAGATGAAACACAATGAACAATGAACATACCGCATCATCAAGACCCCGCTTGTACTCTATCCCGTATACATTGAAGCGCCGCGTCCCAATCTGATAACAATATTTGTGTGTAGCCGGGCGCGATCAGAAACACAACGCACAGTCGAAGTTAAGCAAGGAATGACACGGATGTCGCCTGCTGGTCCGACCCACCCGTGTACGGGTTCTGCACGCTGATGCTGGGATTCGGTATGATCAAGTTCGCCGATGTATTCAGCCAGACATATCCTTCCTTGAACACTGGAATACCTGACCGATAAGCGGAGTTCCCGTGATTTACGCCCCCATACAATGAATTCAATTGCGGTTCAGGGGGAGATTGTACTGCGCACTTGAGCCTCAAAAATATCAATTTCAGGGGCGGAGCGCCCGTATGTCCCGTCCGAGTATATAGACCCGAGGTGGGATTCGCCAGGACGCGTGCACTGCGACAAGCGCTGCCCGGCAGGCATGAGAGCTCGCCGTTGACGTTCGAAGCGCCGCCGCTGGGTGGTCGCCGCGAGGGGCAGTCCGTTCAGAGTGTAGTTCGGGGTGGTTCCGACATCGCACTCGTCGTACGTGTATGGCCCCTATAAGACGATTCAGAGACAGCGAATTTATCAAGTTGATTGACACTTACCGTGCCTTCCAAAGACGTCCCATAGCCAGCGCGGCCGAGGTTGCCCGTCATCCAGCAAGCAAGTCACAGGCCCACGATATTGGGAGCACCGGGGGAACTGACAGCCATCTCGACCATTCCACTAGTGAAGCAAAATTTTCTCCACGACGACATCATTCCGCCATGGTAGTCCAGCCCGTGTCTGCTTCTCGGACAGAGTGATCTCCCAGGATCCGTTGCCGGTGGTAATGGCTATTGAATCGCACCACTCCGTGTCATTTGTCTGTGACACCAATGTATTAGGAGGCGCTAACTATGATAATTTTGATTTTCAAACATACCGCCCAGTAGTGCATATTTATTATTGCGGGCCTCCCAATACAGGTCGTTGCCTGGGTAGAAGGCCCCTCTGTCTGTGTTAAATTTATCGTTGAAAATGAGCTGCCGTTCTGAGCCACCACCATATGAGGTCGTGGTACATGCACCCGAAGGCGTGTCGAGATCGCCAAGACGAACAGACAGCTCATGATCGAGACCTCGGCCAGTGGATATGTTGTCCGTTTTGTCCTGGGCTCGGTCTCGTCTAAGATCAGGACTGTGGAGAATGTCATCTTCTTCTATGTGACCGGCTCTGACATCGGTGCCCCAAGCTGCAGGATCAGGCGAAAGGGAGAACTATCGCCGTACAATCAGCCAGCCCTCTGTGTGAATGCATCAAAGCAAGAAAATGCATCTTTTCAGAGATAGGTCGGCTCGAAATGGGTGGTATGGCGGACGATGGTGTATTACCTGCTGTACCGAATGTGTAAGGCGATTGCTGCAAAATCGACGAGTAAACATTTTAGACGCGAGCTCCTGTGGTTGTGCGAGCTGGTGATAGGTCACGCACCAGGTTGCTTGAGTACGGAGTACCGCGGACTGGCACTGCGGCCAGTTTAGGGCCATGGACAAACGTGGCCCACAATGTTTGCTCTCCCCTGGCGGATCGTAGCAAGAGACTTGTTGTGGATGAAAGATTGTTGGGGGCCTGAGCATACAAACCTCGCTGAGACTCGGACATGGTAGTCGATAGGACTGCTGTGTAGGCGATCTTGAGCTCGCGCCGGTCAAGTTCGGACTTTCAAAATGGCAAGGACTGTACAAAATTGTACAGCGTCGTCAAGAAACACTGTCGCTACAAAGCCGGTTTGGCACTGGCCCTGCTCGGGGTTAGTCTGAAAACAATGAAGCTCACGAAAATTGACGAGGGGCTATGTGCGTATTCAATTTGCGACCTAGCTGACGCTGACAGTTGGTTTTGCGTCAGTTTGTCGCAGGTTGACAGCGGTTGACAAGAGGCGTCGGTCCGGGCCGACCACCGCCGAATCCCGATGACCATCCGAAGTCAACGACGTGCTCGAAATTGGCCTCCTCCACAGTCCTCTACTCTGCCTTCCCATATGTCGTTGTAAAGCATCTATACGTCATCTGTGCGCCATCTAACGCTCTTCTAGTCTTCAAACCTGCCTCCTAGTACGACCACCAACTCCGCATTCAGCTCCGGATCCGATGTGCAATCTTCCCTCGCCAGTCACGTATACCCAGCACAGGCATCTTGAAGGCAAAGGCATATTTGCCGAGCACGAGCCTATCAAACGGGAGGTCTCTTTACTAAAGTCTCTGGTGGATGGCGCGAATGGGTCAGCAGGAGCCAGATGAGGGAAACGAAGCTCGCAGTCAGCGCTGGGTCGCTCATGCACACCAGAACCGCCCCACTTGGAATAGCACATTCACGGGACGACGGGGAGCGCCCAACAGTGGTCATCCGTTCGCGAAGCCCCCACGATGAAATGCCCAGCATTCCCCTCCGCACGCAGCACCCCGCCTCAGCGCAAACGCACACGGCAAAGGCCACACGTCCATCCTACACTGCCGTCGTTCCTGTCTTCCTCTCCTCTTCTACTGTTCCCTCCCCCATCCAGGTTCATACACGCGCTCACTACCTCCCCACCGCCACGGGATCTGTTCATCATATGGGAACGGGAAGGACACTCCAAAACTCATCACCTCGAACACGTCGATGGTTCTGAGCCGCTTGCTTGAGAGCCCTTCGACGCCAGGACCCCTGTTAGCGCGAAACTCAACCACTACCACCAGATCCCAGCCCTTCGCGCTGCCACTAGCATCATGCGCCCCTGTCCCTGGCCCGTCGCATATCTCGCCAGACGAATTCGCGTAGCTCTGGCGTCAAGCAGGTGGAACCCGCAGGCGAACATTATGACTGCTACGCTCTTGCGGACGGGTTTCCGTTCGAAGCACGCCTATACGCCTGGGAATGAGGGGCGATTGAAGTGGAATTCGAGGGTCGAACCAGGTGGATGAAGATGGGATCAGGGGCGAGAAGAGATACAAACGCAATTCGGCCGAAACCGTCGCGCCGCTGTCTGAGCTATCCATCCTCGACCAACACCGAGAACGAGAACCATACCGCCCCGCCACCACGGGCGCGTGCGTGCAGGTACCCACGGTGTATGCGTCCCTCACCGGGCCCGATTTCCCAAACTTCTCCAGTGTGGGCAGTCCACCGGCCGGGCCTTGGCATTCCGCAAACCGAATTGCAATACGAAGAGCTTAGCGTAGCAGGACTTGGGGGTATATGAGGATGAAGGATTGGATGGGTGCAGGGGACGGGAAGGAATGGGATGAGAGCCGGCGAGCATCGATATGCCGGTATGCCCCCCGCCTCGCCCGAAACTTCGCCCGTCCCACCCCGCGCGACCCACAATGCGAACGTGCATGCGATGGCGAAGGGCGGTGCGCCGATGGGGATCATGACGAACGTGGAGCAGCCCCAGATGGCAGAAAGCAGCGAGCTGTGGGAATGAGCCTACGCCCAGGCAATAGGTCCTTCCCTTCACCCAATCGGCCTCAAAGTCGAGTTCGACGTCTACCTCTCGTGAAGCGCGACGCGTTCATCTGCGCATGCACGTCGGCCCAAACCCCGCACGCCGTTATGGGACTCGGCGGCGGGAGCAGCTGCTATGGGAGCGCCTGGTTGAGCGTGGCGGGCGCGGGGACGATGAGCACTCAGAGGAGCTCTGGGAGCGGGAAAAGGGGAAGTTGTGGGACGCCGGTCGCATCAGCGATGAATGAAGCTACAGGAGGAGCAAGGCAAGGCGGACTGCCGGCGGGAGCGAGGAGGTACGCGCAGAAGTCGCGCCGTGGTGGAAGAGAGCCAGCTCACGTACCTCGGGGGTGGGGAGGTGTACAAGTTGGGGGCGATCAATACCAAGTCGACTACAGGGCAGCACCCGAGTGGGAGCGGGAGCGGGTGGAGGTATTCCGGGACGGTGACGCCGCCGCCGCCCGGATCAACTATCGAAGAGATCGAGTCTGTGTAGATCACATCGGACATATCTGCCATTAGCTCTTGACTTTTCTCCCCAGGCTTCTGACCCAGAGAGGAAATAGCCTAAGGAGGCGAGCTACACCCGTTCCGTGTTGATGGAAGAAGGACGCTAACATCGGCTAACATCCCGCCGTTCCGTTATGGGTCACCGATGCCTCCCGCCCTGTCTGCTGTCATCCCAAACTACCATATGCCCTCTCGCCGTCTTGCTCTTGCTCGCTCCCCTAACCATGCTCCCTTCTCAGCTTCAAGTATTGTCTAGGGGTGATCTCCCCCATCGCTTTTCTGGCCTCCCTGCAATTTTATGACCGCTATCTTGCTTTGGAGGCGGGTCTTGGGCGGGTCTCAGTTGTTTTGCTGGCGGTGACTGGGCGGTTATGCAGGAACAGGTAAGTAAGTTACATTATCTACCCCCCATCACTCTGTTTCCTTCATTCCCATGTACACATTCATCATATTTGCATACCCATACATATGTCCCAGTGTCCCAGCGCCCTCTCCTCATGCCTCTTCCCCTGCACCCCCTTATCTGCATCACCACATACCCGCCCACAAACCCATCCCTCTGAAGCCCTCCCCTACACATTACTATATGTCATTTGAGTTATTTACCTGCCTCTTGCCCTCCCCTCCATGTTCATTACTATAGTAATGTTTTGTGCTGTAGCTATGATGAATAAAATCGCATTTTTGAATCAAACATGCCATGAGCCCCTCAAATGAAAGAACAGAGACTTCATGAACAAATCCATAACTCTGGGTGACTACATACTCTGTCTACTTCGCGAGGTACGGGAGGAGGCGCGATCATCCACCTTGTAATGCTGTAACGCGGCGGGCAGCCAGAACGCGCCAGCAGACGCTAAAATGCCCAATTGGATGCTAGCCTGGAAACGCGAACCACTCCGTTAGTTTATTTCCTCTCTCGGTCAGAAGCCTGGGGAGAAAAGTCCTCAACTTCTGCCATTCTACCGTGCTTCATCCATGCCTCATCTCCCGTAGATCTCAGGATCTCGCAGTGACATCACGATTCACACGATACTCTGTTCTTGTTGCTCTGGATTACTTATGCATGTCGCCTCAACTGGTCGTGCTTATTTCGACTTCCAATTATTGCAAGCAGGCGGCCTTTCACGACGGACTATATTGCTCAATCATCAGCGCGGATTGTGCAGCTCTGCCTTCGTGTCCCAGTTACTCCGTCCTTGACTGCCGCTGACTACGCCAAGTTTTCGCCAGCTTTCTTGCACGTAGAATGCCAGCTGTTACTATTGAGATCACCAATCTCCTTGACGCTCGAAGGAAGACATCATCCAATTAGGCTCCGCGTCTTCGGTACGAGACTGTTGCAACACCGAGGACCAACCTGAGTAACCTGTGCCCCACAATACGGATCACAGCCTCGAGGCATAGCCATCACAGTTATGCGCAACGATCCGGCATTTGGCAGCTGAGCGCTCAGAGCCACGTCTGATGCATGCCGCTCCAGAAAGGTCTTCTTGCTACTTATACTGGATCATTCTCAACTTTATTCCAACGCTTTTTGTACTCTCACGTTTTGACAGCGATAACCATTCATTTCTCAAATCATGATATCCGCATCATCAATAGGTGCGCACATCTAGGAATCTTCTTGAGCATGCGTTATTGATGATCGGATCGAATCCCAGACGTACGGGCACTGGATGATCCATCAGACCCGAGCAGGAGTCAGAAACTGACCCACTTGTTTGTCCTGAAAATTGACGGCACCACGGTGCTTGAGTCGGCGAAGGTGCCGCGCGAATCCCTTGTGTGGAAAGAGCAGACGCAAATGTGAGTCATGCACCATGTGATTGTAATCTCCTTTGAATCGTCGCTGATATCTGATCCGCCCTCAGTCGCTTCACTCCTTCTTCCATTATCAGCATTTCCATACATCGAAAAAGTCGCGCGTTCGGGTGGCGGAAACCTGTTCTAGTGACGGAGTACAATGGGCGAGGGATGGACTTTCTCGATACCGGCAAGCATTTATTCTACGATTTCTGCGCAGATAATTGACCTTCAGAAGGTGCAGCACAAGAACTGATTGACACATCTGGGACTTCACGCCTCGCCGTGAAGTTCGATCTCGTCGCCAAGTCCCATGCGGATTTCATGAAAGTCGTAGACGAGGAGATTTCGCAGCTGGCCAAGTTCAAGCGGGCTGATGCTGCCCAGTTAGCGGCCACCATCGGTTCAAAGTTGGGCACTGCGCTTGAGGCGCTCGTACCCGTCATTGACAAGTTTGCCAGTGTAGGTCCATGTATCTTGGATTTGAGGTACAGCACTAATGGAAGATTATGAAACAGGCGCACCCGCTGTTAAACGTAGCTTGGACCATTCTCTCCTCTGCGTGTAAGGTCAGAGAGCATTTGAGTATCATACGCATACATATAATTAATCCATACCTGCACACAAGGTCGCGCAGAATCAAATAACCCAAGATAGTTCCGTCCTAGATCTGATCGAGAGTATGCGGGAAATGGCCGGAGCGGCCAGTTCTTGTCCAGACCTGCTAAAGATTAACGGTACCACTGATGTCATCGAAGCCATCGGCAGAGCGTCAATTGTCGTTGCCAGGCTCGTGCATGACTTCGTCCAACCATCCATCGGGGGGAAGGCGAAATTCCTAGGTCAGTGGTATTTCCTGATGTTCATATGTTCGAGCATCGTCCTGATTCGTATTCGGTGGAACAGCACGCGCCGTCGTGAACCCGCTCTCGGGCATGCCCGACAGAATCGCAGCGAGCAAGCAGCAATGCGAAGAACTCACCAAGAAGCTCGGTCTCCGGACAGTAATTGATACGAATGCAAGGATGAAGCAGGTTCAACATCATCTCGAGAGTACGCTTTCCCATCCTGATTCCGCTGAATATAATATCAATGCATTGACGCTTTCAGAAAGAGATGTCCAGCAATGGATATACTCGGCGGACTCGGATACTTCGTCGAATTACAATGCAGCGCGGAAGGCGCATCTGCCGGGGACTGGTTCTTGGTTTCTTGGCGGAACAGAGTTCGCACAGTGGAAGGAACGGCCGGGCTCAGTGCTCTGGCTCGAGGGCGGACGTACGTCTCCTGGCATCTTAACAGTGGTAATTCATTCCTCATAATTTTCTCCCACAGCGGGAAGTGGAAAGACCGTCTTATCGTGCGTGTCTTTTCTCGACATCTGCGACGCGATATTGAGTGTGGCTTTCCTTTCCCTAGCGCATCTGTCATCAAGGAACTCATAGACTTCTGCGAGTTGAAACCAGAAACCCTTGGCTATGCTTACTTTTACTTCGATGCAAGAAACGAGAAGCTACAGAAATTGGCTCACGAAACCTTCACTCGATCACTCATCTCCCAGTTGTCTGACAGATGCGGGGACGAAATACCCACCGCCTTGGTAGAACTGTACAACACCTGCGACAAAGGGCATCGCCAACCGGACCTTCCATCACTCGAGAAGACTCTCCTTCGTGTTTTAGACTGCTTTGAGGAAACCTACATGGTCATCGATTCACTGGACGAGTGCACCGCAAAGGCAGAGCTTGTGAAGTGGATACAGTCTGTGACTTCGTCAAAGTCCTCAAGAAAGATTCGCCTTCTGGTCACGAGTCGTTTCGTGCCCCAGATCGAGAAGGGCCTCACTCATCTCTCTGGTCTTCTGAAAGTCGAGATCGGAGATCGGTCTGCGGAGAGCGACATTAGGGCTTATATAGATGCAGAACTCGACAAGACAGATAAGTGGCAGCAGCCAGGCGACAAGGACCTTATCAAAAATGCACTTTTGCCCCATTTTGGAATGTGAGCATCTCAATTGTGAATGATCGGCTTTTTATGATGCTTAATGGCGATAGGTTTCGATTCGTTGCATTGCAAATGCACGACGTTCTGACATGCGAAAACAAGAAGCAGCTCAAGATGCAGTTGTCGTCCTTGCCCCAAGATCTCAACGCAATATACGAAAAGATCTTTAATGATAGCAGAAATCCAGGGGAGCTACAAAGGTTCCTGCAGTGGCTGGCGTTCTCGAAACGTGACATGACCAGGACAGAAATCGACGAGGTTCGAACAGTGGATTTCAGTGGAGCCGATGGCCCATTCTACGATCGTGAAATGCATTCCGAGGAGCCATTAACCGTGGGCTATGGGCTTGTTACTGAGATCAACGGTACGATTTCAAGGCCATGAATTATCTACATAGTACTAACACATCCGCAGGGACGGTCAAATTAGCGCACTTCTCTGTCAAGGAGTACCTCATGGAGCGGATGAAATCTCAGGCAGAAAAGCATGGTTGCACCAGCGAGCAGCTTTCGCACTCCGTCATCGCTCAAACCTGTCTGGCACAACTGCTGTATTTCGACCGTGATATCATCCTTGACGGGGAACCTCCAGGCTACATCTCTGAGGATCATTTATCCTTGTTCCCGCTAGCTCGATATGCGGCGGAGCAATGCGTCTACCATGTTCAATCCGCCCATGCAGATTATCCTCATCTTCTAAAGTTCCTGCTGAAGTTATTCGCACTGCCTCGAAGCCGCGCGATGATCAATTGGGTTCGGTTGGACCATCCGGACTTTCCAGGCGCCAGGCACTACCAATGGAAATCTGAAGATACCATGACATCTCCTCTGTATTACGCTTGCCTCGCCGGCTTGACCAACGTTGCGGCGCATTTAATCGCCAATGGCGCGGATGCCAATGTCGTGGGAGGGGACTACGGCACGGCACTAAAGGCAGCATGTGCTCGAGGTCACATCGAGATCGCCAAGCTCCTGCTCGACGCCGGGGCCGACATGAATGTCGCGGGAGGGCGCTGGGGCACGGCACTACAGGCAGCATGTGCGCGAGGTCACATTGAGCTCGCCAAGCTCCTGCTCGACGCCGGGGCCGACGTGAATGTCGCGGGAGGACGCTACAGCACGGCACTACAGGCAACATGTGAAGGAGGTCACATCGAGCTCGCCAAGCTCCTGCTCGACGCCAGGGCTGAAGTGAATGTCGTGGGAGGGGACTACGGCACGGCACTACAGGCAGCATGTGCTCGAGGTCACATCGAGATCGCCAAGCTCCTGCTCGACGCCGGGGCCGACATGCTTGTCGCGGGAGGGCTCTGGGGCACGGAACTCCAGGCGGCCTGTGTGGGAGGTCGCATTGAGCTCGCCAAGCTCCTGCTCGACGCCGGGGCCGACGTGAATGTCGCGGGAGACCGCTACAGCACGGCACTACAGGAAGCCTGTGCACGAGGTCACATCGAGCTCGCCAAGCTCGTGCTCGACGCCGGGGCCGATGTGAACCTCGCGGACGAGAACGGTGACACGGCACTGCTGGCAGCATGTGCTCGAGGTCACATCGAGATCGCCAAGCCCCTGCTCGACGCCGGGGCTGACGTGAATGTCGCGGGAGGGCGCTACAGCACGGCACTACATTCAGCATGTGCGCGAGGTCACATTGAGCTCGCCAAGCTCGTGCTCGACGCCGGGGCCGATGTGAACCTCGCGGACGAGGACGGTGACACGGCACTGCTGGCAGCATGTGCGGTAGGTCACATCGAGCTCGCCAAGCTCCTGCTCGACGCCGGGGCCGACGTGAATGTCGCGGGAGGACGCTACAGCACGGCACTACAGGCAGCATGTGCAGGAGGTCACATCGAGCTCGCCAAGCTCCTGCTGGATGCCGGGGCCGATATGAACTTCGCGGGAGGGGTCTTTGGCACGGCACTCCTGGCAGCATGTGCGGGAGGTCACATCGAGCTCGCCAAGCTCCTGCTGGACGCCGGAGCTGAAGTGAACGCTGCGGACAAGGGAGGTCACAGGGCGCTACAGATAGCATGTGTGGGAGGGCACATCGAGCTCGCCAAACTCCTGCTGGACGCCGGAGCTGATGTGAACGCCGTGGACGAGGATGGTGACGCGGCACTACAGGAGGCATGTGTGAGAGGGCACAACGTGCTCGCCAAGCTCCTGCTGGACGCCGGGGCTGATGTGAATGCCACGGGAGGGAACCTTGGCACCGCACTACAGGCAGCATGTACGGAAGGTCACATCGAGCTCGCCAAGTTCCTGTTGGACGCCGGGGCCGATGTGAACGCTGCGGGAGGGCTCCATGGCACGGCACTACAAGCAGCATCCGCGCGAGGCCACTCAGATATTGCCAACCTGCTGCGCGAGCGAGGGGCCCTAGAACCTCAAGATGACCATGACGATCACGTTTCTACATCCGCGTCGACAGATTAGATAAAAGTAACAATATGCCATTTCTTGCTCACCATCGGACTCACTGATATTCATGTCGATTGGAATCTGAAAATGTTGATCTTGGCGGGACAGTATACATAGGATCAACGTTGATGTAGAACAGATGCGAAGCGCGTTACATAAAGCACAATGACATCAAATTCCTGGATTGACTCAGGAGAGCCCTCAGTTTGTCACCGGAGCCATGGCCAGCCAGACGGCAGCCATATAATACTGAGTGTGTGGTCTTGGTGTGGCCCGAATAGTATGTGCTGGATGCATGTTCATTCTGGCAAGAGCGGCGGCCTGTCATGGGGTAGATAGCTCTCTGGCGGATGTGATGACTCAGAAGATATTGCAGATGGAAGCAGCGAGAATTGGAGAATTGGCATGGCGGTTCGAGTCAAGATCGGCTTTGGGCCGGGCTCATTACTGATCTTGACCAATACCGCCCTCGTCTCCCAATATTTCCTTGACATATTAGGATTCTACGCCTATATTCATGCGAATACTCCCATTTCTTTCGAACCATCATCTGGTTCGCAATCACTTAGTACTAAACTTTGTCATCAGCTGGTGATACTTGCATCCTGCGCTCGAACGTCGTGCTGCGTGCGCCGGATTTATCCACATTTGTCGCGGGAATTGGGGCTCGAAACGAGATACAAGCTTGTGGTGCAGAAAAATATCATGCTTGGTCCGTCTAGTCCATATCTCTGTCTGTTTGCACGCACAGCTGAGAATCATCACGATCTGAGGATGCGCTGACCTTTGAACTTTAGAAGAAGTATCCCGACCGATTAACCCCACCAGCTATCTCCCCAGCTCTTGAGCCACGGAAAATGTGTTAATGTTGCTTGGCTTCAACTGCTGTGTTCCCGCATGAACCCGATCACTTTCTTTCTTTCTATATGTGAGTCGATCACCGTTGCTATCGAGAATGGTTCAATTGCGAATACATGTCTTGCGCCAGACACAGCCATGATTTTTGCGACATCGTGCCATGTAGCGACAGCCCCCACCTGGCCGCTCTCCCGCAGCATTGGGATTGCGCGCTTGCACGTGTAGGACCTGACTGCCTTTATGTCTTTGAAAGGACCCGGACTTCTGTAGCTTGTGTGTCGAGGAGCATGTCACACAATCACTCGTGGACGAGAAAGCCGGGCTTCATTGCGAAGGCTTTTGCGACGAGCAGTGGGAGGTGTGTAATCAAGAAGTGTGTGCATTACATGTGGGCTCAGAGTAAGTTCCCATTTCCTATCGCGTGCGCAGTGTTGCCGAAGAGGGCATATATATAAATCTTGAGCATCAAAGGCTTATATCTTGCACCTCGAAGAGCGCCGCTTGGTGCTGCGCCTACGCTACCTTAAAGCCTTTGGTTGTCGCGCCGCCTCCTTCATCCAAATTCCCAGCCGCTCTGTCAGAATTGGCTACATACATACTATGAAATGTCTTTTTGAAAACTCCCAATCACCCCCGACTTCTCATAACCCTTGAACCTACAGCTCAGACCGATGGCCTGCAATTATGCAGGGTTGGGGGTCAAAGACCGTGATCTGTGCCACCGCAGCCCTGTCTAATTATTTTGGCTGTCTTTCTTGCTTCACAGATTACTCGTAGGCCTCTTTCGCTTTCGGTGGTGCTATTCCCGATGCACCAGGGGCTCCAGGTGCGTCATGGCTGTGTTTGGAGTGTGTTCAGGGCTTTTTGGACGCACTGCTCAACCGGCAGCACGTGATGTTCACATTGTTCTTCGGCTTGACGTCATCAATCATTGAATCATGCCTAGTCTCCGCCTCCGCTGACAAGGAGTTAACTCCGCGACAAGCAATGCTTATCCTTGAAGTCGTCGTTGCCGAGCATGAGCATGCATGAGCTGGCGCGAACGGGTCAGCAGGCAAGTCCTTCAGTCACTCTCAGGCAACAGTTCCTAACGCGTATCTGACTGGCTCACAGGAATCACAGGAATCCCCGATTCTCGACTCTCAGCATCTTTATCGCGTATGAGATGCAGCTCGAGCCTCGAGCTGGCCATAGGGTCCACATCTACATGATGTTGTCGTATCCTCCGAATCGTCTCATCGCTATCGATGGTCATGCATATGGCTAGGTTCGTCCTTCTTTCTTCCCAGTTCCATTAGCGGCTGAGAAGAGCGTTCGTTCTTGTCCAGTCTAGCATCGGCCACGCCAGGGACAGAATTGGACTTTCGACATGGACTTTCGACATGGCCATGGGAGGCAACGCGAGTCAGATTCACGACCCACGACGAGGCACCTAGTGTCCCTCTCCGCACGCAGCCACTCGGCGCAAACGCACAAACACACACGGCAAAGCCCACCCGCCCGTCCTGCTCATCCCCGAGTCCATCTCCGCCCCGCTGTCCCTCATCCCCCCGTCTCCCGTCACCTGGGATTGCTCCCGTGCACCGGCCGGCCTGTTGCGTGTCACCTTTCATGCGCTCGTGATGTGCTTTCGAGGAGGGAATGCCATGCACACGAACCTTATCTACGACGAACACCACACCTTTCCAAGTCGGAGCAGCCTGACGACGCCTAGGACCCCTGATAGCGCGAAACTCAACCTACACGATCGAAACCCGGCCCCCTCCGCGCTCCCCTTGGCACCGCCCCCCACGATTCCGCGCAGCTCTTCACGTCGAATAGGCGGAAATCGAGGGCGAGTATCACGAGCGCCACGCTCCCGTGGACAAGGTTGCATAGCAGTCACATGTATGCGAATGGGGAGGAACGGGGGCAGTCGAAGAGGAATCAAGGTCCAGCCAGATGGACGAAGATGGGCGGAGAATCAGGGGTGGGAGAGGGAGCAAGCGCAATTCGGCGGAGATCGTCGCATCCCTCTCCCAATCGCGGTCCTATTCTGGCAAAGACCCAGACCGAGACCAATATCGCCTCACCACCGTGCGCGGGCGGGCACGTATGCCATCGCAGAAGCGGACGCGCCCGATTTCGCGAACTTCTCCAGCGTCGGCAGCACCTTCGGCCGAGCCATGGTGAAGACTATCACGTTTCGTGGGAGGGATACAAGGGCCCTGGTGAGGCGGGATTTTGAGTTGTATGAGGATTGGTACGGGGGTGTAGAGGACGAGTTTGGGGATGTAGAAGACGAGTTTGGAGGGCAAGAGAAGAGAGCCTGGCGAGCATCGATATGCAGGGATGTATCTCCTACATCGCCCGAGACTTCCCATCCTATCCAGCGCGACTGCGACTGCGCATGGAATGCCGAAGAGCGATGCACCGACGGGGAACATCACCAGTGCCCTGCACACGCAGGCCCGGGACGACTACAGATGGCGGAGAGCAGTGTGATGGACACATGCCTGTGCAGCAGGCCTTCCCCTCCGCATCACATTCAGTTTCAAATTCGACCTCGACGCTGGATGTGGCACCTCTGCATGCGCGCCACGCGGTTCAAGTCGGAGAGTCATAAGCGGGCATTGGCGCTGCGGAGTCCGCCGCCTACATCGGGGTCTAAGTCGGGGTCTGCTTCGGCGGTGGGGGCGAGCGGGAGATGTCCAACAGACGAGAGCAGGCAGGACGAGCAGCGGGAGGCTTGCAGTCAAGACGAGTGCGCATTTCTATATCCTAGTGGTCGCGCTTTATCCTGATCATGTCGACTGTACAGCAGTCGTTCTCCCAATCGACCTCTACTCCTCCGTGGGCGACTCCGTCTAGGCGTACTTCAACGCCCTCGCAACTGCACAGGACCTTGACGAAGCTGTTAGTCCATCCATACTTCCCACTGAGCGCCGTTCCCCATCTGATGTTTTGCTTTCCAGTGCATCAAGTGCATAAATTTGTCGTATTCATAGAGCGACGCAAGTGTAAATACCGAAGTGAGCTCCTCTCGCCTTCGTCGCTCATCTTTCAACTATTGACCCATTTATGGCCTTCAGTTCCGTCCTCTTGCTTCTCCAAGGCTTGTCTATTATCATCTTCACCGCCAGCGAATCAATACCCCATATGAGCTGAGAGTAAGTCCCAAGTTACTTTCTTCTGCGCACGTCCTTAGTGGCAATAAAGAGCTGATATAGATCTTGAGCGTCAAACGGCTATATATTGCACCTCGAAGAGCCTTCTTCCATATTCTACCAATATTGCGTCGAAGCCGCCGGTTGTCATGACCCCTCTTTGTTCCAACTACCCAGTTGATGTGTCGGACTTTACTATGTACATGCTGTCAAATTGTCTTTTGGGACAGTCGTACCCGATTACATACAACTACTGGTTATCTGGTTGGATTTGCTCTTTGCATTTTCATATTTGGCCCCGTTAGGACATTCATTCACCCACGAAATCATATCTGATATTGCTGACGATTATCATAGCTTTATCTACTGAATGATAATATGCAGGGAGAAGGTCTCCGTCCTTGACGTTCAAACCCAAACTAATACATCATTAGAACCTACAACATCCTCGCCGGATCCTTGGTGAGGATGTTTAATGTTTCAACGGCCATCTTGTGATTTCGGTGGATCCCTCTGCCCATACCTGCTGTCACCTTATGTTCCATGGACTGGCATTTCCTCGCATTGGTTTTGGCTGTTCCTTGCTCGCCTCGCTTTTGTCCGTGTTGACAACTCCTACATACGAATCGCCATGCCTGACTCTTACTTGCTTTTGGGCCCCTCTTTCTAAGTCTTCATTTTCAGCCTTTGTGAATTTCTTCCACCCCCCGTGGGTTTTGTATTGGAATATGTGCTTGTGCTTGGGCAGGTACTTCCGATGCATAGCGGGGGTAGCGCACGCGCCACATGTCGAAAACAGCCCTTTTCATTAGGTTTCTCCTGATCAATATTTGATCAATCTTGATTGTCGATGCTAGCCGCTGGTCATCCGTCGTCGAGCGCGGCGGTGATGCGAAAGACGGAATGTAGCGGGAACTCTGGATGTATGTTACTCACTCACTTCTAGTTAACTCTTGCCAACCCCAGCGTACCAATTCAGTACTTACTGACACTCATTCCATCCTCCACCCAATTACACGAAGTCGCTATTTTTATAGAGGAACGCAAGTGGGATGGCCGAAGTAAGCTCCTCTCGCCTTCGGCGCTCATCTGCTAACTACTGCCTCGTATAGCCATTGGTTTCATATTGCTGCTGGTCCAAGGCTCGCCAATTTCCGCACTCGTCTTGCCAACTCCAGCGAATCGACGCCACAATATGAATTTATAGCAATTCTCCTCTTTGTCTTTGCTATCTCATGCGTTGACTAACTAGCAGCGACAGAAAATAGATCCTGAAAAGATGCCATACTAACCGCATTATCCTACCCCTCGAAGAGTCCTGCTCCCTATACATGCTGTGTATATCTAGCTGCATTTGGATGCGAAGGATTTTGCTACACATTATATATATGTCTCAAGCCTCACACTGCATTTCTGCCTCACACCTCAACGGGTCTCAATCGAGTCCAATCGGTATTCAATTATGCTCGTGGGACTGACTGCCTGCCGTTCCCCTGGCAGATCGCTTATTCACTGTGCATGGAATGACGGTTGAGTGACTCTGAGCGTCTTCTAAACACAATGAAGATGATAAGAGTTGACACTTGGGATATCATCAAAATGAAATAAGTCAGCGGAAATCAGGTATAGTAAGGTATGTTCAAAAGAAAGTTGAATCCGCCACCGGGCGTTAAGAATGTAGCTACAGAGTGTGGTGCGCCGAGCCACATGTCCAGTGCATGTTCAGCACTGCCCAAGAAAACTGCTGTTGGGAAATGGCTGTTCATAATCATCTTTCCAGGTGATCAAATTAGGATTCGTGTATGCCTCAATGTATCTGGAGCGGCAGCGCAATTTGGCAATTTAGCACAGTGAAAATGCAACAAAGAAGGACGTTCACTGGTTGATTTAGCCGCAGCTGGTAAATCATTCGGATCGCAGCCATAGTTAATCGCGTCCTTGGGCTGGTATACTATTACCCGTATGTAGTCGACGTGTATGGTCACAGGGTACGGTATGTGCTTTGTGTCCACTGTACCGAAGTTTGTGAAATTTCCCAAGTTCATGAGAAGATACTGTTATGACCATGTTAGCGGCCATCACAATCAGATTAAGAATGGAAAGAGGCACGCTTACCATGGTGCCTGGGGTACGGGCCTGGCAGACATGACGGCGGCGGTATTGGCCCCCACACCCAGCGTTGATTGTCCACGCGACTGTGCCATTTGCGATCCACGAGATGTACTGAAATGTAAAGGTTATAAATAATTTACTGTGCGCCCGGCTGGTAGATGAAACCCAATACAGTGAACATACCGCATCGTCAAAACCCGGCCTGTACTCTATCCCGTATACATTAATGAAGTACTGCGTCCCAGTCTGATAGCGACCTTGGTCTATAGCCGGCGCGATCAAAAAAAACGCACAGTCGAAGTTAAGCAAGAATGACTTAATAACATCAGTCACCACGGACGTCGCCTGCGGGTTGGACTCGCCCCTGTACGGATTCTGCACGCTGATGCTGGATGTCGGTATGATCAAGTTTGCCGATGTATTCGGCCAAATATATCCTCCGGTAAACGGTGCCCACTGTCCAGACTGCGACACTTGGCCAAATAAGCGGAGTTCCTCACCGCTGAGAATGAGCTGTCATTCTGAGCCATTGCGAGATGAGTTCATGATGCATTTATTCGAAGGCGTGTCGAGATCAACAAGGCCCCGTTTTCTGGCCACACTTGGACTTGGCCCCGTTGATACCGCCTATGTTGTATCCACCGAGGGCCGAAAGAGGATTCCTAGTGACATATGTGATAATCGGACATTCCCGCACTACGGCGGCAAGTCAGAATCGAGGTGCATCAATAATGTCATGGAAAACGTACAAAAGAGTAGGAAAACATGTAACAAAAACGAACAGAAACGTCGGCCAGTGGATTTTGTCCATTTTGTTTTGGACGCGGTCCCGTGTAGGATCGGGATTGTCTAGAATGCCAACTCCCTGTGCATGGCCGACTCTGACATCGGCGCCCCCAAGACACAGGATCAAGCGAAATGAAGAATCACTATCGTTTGATCAGCCAGCCCTCTTTGTGAATACCTCTGCGCAATAAAATGCACCTTTTCATATATAAGTAGCTCGACTAGAAATGGAGGGTATGGCGGGCGATGATGCGTTACCTGCTGTACCGAATGTGTAAGGCAATTGCTACAAAATCGGTAAATCAACGCGCTACGTATGGGTTGAACGGGCTATGTGAGCTAGAGATAGGTCACGCACCAGGTTGCTTGATCTGGGAGTACCGCGTACTGACGATTTGGGGCCCTGGACAAACCTGGCCTGCAACATCAGCAAAACATGGTGGGTGCCCAATGCTCCGTCCAGCGCTGGACAGCACTGGACAGCACTGGACAGTCACTTAACCTTTCTGGACAGCGCTGTCCAGACACTTCCAGACACTAAATTTCCACCAGGTTTTGCTGATGAAGGTTTGCTTTCCCCTGGCGGATGAGGGCGGATGGCAGAAAGAACTTGTTGTGAATGGGGCATTGTTGGGAGTCTGAGGGTACAATTTTGGCTGAGACATGGCAATTGACGAGACTTTGTGTATATTATGAGCTCGGGTCGAGGTTGGATTTTCAAAAAGGAAGAGTGTACAAAATCGTACAGCGTCGTCAAGAGGTCGCTACAATGCCAGATCCCGGTTTGGCACCCCTATGCTCGCAATTAGTCTGGAAGCAATGAAGCTCACGAACATTGATAAGGATCTGTGTGCGTATTCAGTTTGCTATCTAGTTGATGCTGGCAGTTGGTTGCGAGTCGGTTTGTCGCAAGCTGACAAGTCAAGAGGGTCCGGGCCGACCTCCTACGCTATCATCTCGATCTTGAAATCCATCTAGCATCAAAATGCCGATTGGCGACAAGAGACCTCGTACATTAAGCTCGGATGAGGGTATGTCTCAGAGGAACGTACCAAGGCCGGCACCGGAGAGTAGCAATAGTAGGCAAAGCGGAAATCGTGTCGAGGTACGCGATTACCAAATGCATGTATCACATTTTGTCTTAGGAGATACCGAAAGTTATCGTTCAACACAAGCGACAATTCAGGAACTGTCCAGAATGCGGGCGGTAACATCATCAATGGCGATTATACAGTGCACCAACAGACGTCGGTAGATGAACGAGATCACTGGATAGCACTTGACACGAACGCACGAATGAATCAAGCTGAACATCGCCTCAATAGTGCGCTTTCCCATTCTATTTGCGCTGAATTTGATATCAATCCCTGTTCGTTTGCAGAAAAGGAGGTCCGAGATTGGATCCATTCGGCAGACTCTGACACGTCATCCAATTACAACGCAGCACAGAAAGTGCATCTAGCGGGGACGGGATCTTGGTTTCTTGACGCAACAGAGTTCTCAGGGTGGAAGAAACAACCGGGCTCGGTGCTCTGGCTCGAAGGCGGCCGTACGTATCCGAGCATCATAATACTGCTCATTCATTCCTCATTATCATATCAGCGGGAACTGGAAAGACAGTCCTATCGTGTGTATTCACTTCTCAAACTCCCTCCATCTGCGGCGCCATATTGAATGTCACACTCTCTAGCTCATCTGTCATCAAGGACATCATCGATTTCTGCGATTTGAAACACTCAGTCCGAGGCTACGCATACTTCTTCTTCGATGCCAGAAACGAGAAGCTGAAGAACTTAGGTCACGAAAAGTTCATTCGCTCGATCATCACACAGCTGTCTGACAGATGCGGCGACGAGATACCCACTGCCTTGGTATCATTGTACAACACCTGCGATAAAGGGTACCGACGGCCGAATCACAAATCACTCGAAGATACTCTCCTTCACGTTCTAGAGAGTTTTGAAGACGTCTACATCGTCATAGACTCGCTGGACGAGTGCGCCGAGGAAGCTGATATTCTACAGTGGATACAGTCCGTGACTTCGTCGACGGCCTTCGAAAGGCTACATCTCATGGTCACGAGTCGTGACAAGTGGAATATCCAGCAGGGCCTCGCTCGTCTTTCTAGTCTGCAAAAAGTTGAGGTTGAGATTGGAGATCAGTCTGCGCAGCAGGGCGACGTTAGCACATATATTGATGCAGAATTTACCAAGACCGTCAAGTGGAACAATATCGAAAAGAAGATGATCAAAAATGCACTTTTACCCCATAGCGGAATGTAAGCATCTGAGTTATAAATAATCGCCCTCCTATAACTTAGAGTGATTATAGGTTTCGTTGGGTGGCTTTGCAACTGCGGGCCGCGATTAACTGCCGGAACAAGAAGTGTTTGCTCCAACAGTTGATGTCATTGCCCAAAGATCTCAACGAGATATATGAAAGGATCTTCGAGGCAAGTGATAATCGAGAGGACTTGGAGAAATTCCTGCAATGGCTGGCATTCTCGAAACGTGATATGACAGTAGCAGAAATCGACGAGGTTGGGGCGGTAGACCTTGGCGGGACTGACTGCCCGGTATATGATCCTGATATGCGTTCTCGGGAGCCTGGGGCGGTATTAATCATCGGCTATGGGCTGGTCACCGAGATCAATGGTACGATCTCATGCCAATGAATTATTTACCACTCACAAATCAATAAGCAGGGGCAGTCAAGCTAGCACACTTCTCAGTCAAGGAGTATCTCATCAAGCGGATGAGATCTAAGGCAGAGAAACGTGGTTGCACCAGCGAGCAGCTTTCACACTCCGTCATCGCTCAAACCTGTCTAGCACAACTGCTGTATTTCGACCGGGAGAGCATTCTTGACGGGCAACCTCCAGGCTACATCTCGAGGGCTCATGTATCCTCTTTCCCGCTAGCTCAATATGCGGCGGAACATTATGTCTACCATGTCCATTCTGCTCACGCAGATTATCCTCCCCTTCCACGGTTGCTGCTGAAGGTCTTCACATTGCCTCCAAGCCGCGCGATGATCAATTGGGTTCGGTTGGACAATCCGGACTCTCCAGGTATTAGTTACTACCAATGGAAACCTGCAGATACCGTGGCATCCCCACTGTATTACGCTTGCCTCGCCGGCTTGACCCAAGTTGCGACACATTTAATTACCAATGGCGCAGATGCCAATTTCGTGGGAGGGACCTATGGCACGGCACTACAGGCAGCATGCAAGGGAGGTCACATCGAGCTCACCAAGCTCCTGCTAGACGCCGGAGCCGACGTGAACATCGCGGGAGGGCCCTTTGGCACAGCACTACAGGCAGCATGTGCGGGAGGTCACATTCAGCTCGCCAAGTTCCTGCTGGCCGCCGGGGCCGATTTGAACATCCAGGGAGGGCACTTGGGCACGGCACTGCAGGCAGCATGTGCGGGAGAATACATCGAGCTCGCGAAGTTCCTGCTGGCCGCCGGGGCCGATGTGAACGTCGCGGCAGGGTACTTGGGCACGGCACTGTTTGCAGCATGTGCGGGAGGTCACATCAAGCTCGCCAAGTTCCTGCTGGCCGCCAGGGCCGATGTGAACGTCGTGGCAGGTGAATATGGCACGGCCCTGCTGGCAGCATGTGCGGGAGGTCACATTGAGCTCGCGAAGCTCCTGCTGGACGCCGGGGCCGATATGAATGCCGCGGGAGGGTTTTATGGCACGGCACTACAGGCAGCATCTGCCCTCGGTCACTCAGATATTGCCAACCTGCTGCGCGAGCGAGGGGCCCTAGAACTTCAAGACGATGAAGATGATCACAGTTCTACGTCCACATCGACGGATTAGATATAAATAAAAATATGCCAATTCTCGCTCATCATTGGACTCACAGATATACATGTCGCGGTTGGACTCTGACAATGTTGATCTTGACACGACAGTATACGTAGGATCGAGCTTGATACAGAACACATACAGCGCGCTTTAGCGCACATTGATAAAAATTCCGGCATTGAGAGCCCTCAGGGTGTCGCCGGAGACATGGACAGCCAGACGGCAGCCGTATGATACTGAGTGTGCGGTCTTGGTGTGGCACGAATAGTATGGCAGGATGCATGATCATTCATTCTGGCAAGAGCGTCGGCCTGGCATGGGGTAGATAGCTCTCTGACGAATGTGACCCCTGAAGATATTGCGGATGGAAGCAGCGAGAAATGTATAATCGGCATGGCGGTTCAAGTCAAGATCCTCTATCTGATTACCATATACGTTGAGGCGTCGCGTCCCAGTCTGATAGCAGTCTTGATCTATAGCCGGGCACGGTCAGAAACACAGCGCATAGTTTAATTCAAAGGAGTGACTTAGTGACGTTAGTCACCATGGACGTTGCCTGCTGGTCCGACCCGCCCGTGTGCGGGTTCTGCACGCTGATATTTGGTATGTATTCGACCAGACACATCCTTAATTGCACGGCGCCCACCAGCCGGACTGGGACACCTGAGGCCTAACCGGTAAGCGGAGTTCCCGTGATCTATGCCCCCTCAACTAGACAACGAATATAACTGAAGTTCTGCGGGAGATTGTACTACGCACCTAGCCTGGAAGATATCGATTTGAGGGGCGGAGCGCCCGACATATGTCCCGTCCGAGCGCACAGGCCCGGTGTGGGATTCACCAGGACACGTGCACTGCAACAAGCGCTGCCCGGGCAAGTAGGAGAGCTCACCGTTGACGTTCGACGCGTCGCTGGTGGTCGATGCGAGGGGCAGTCCGTTCGGCGTTCAGGGTCTGGTTCGGGGCGGCGGTTCCGAAATCGCACGTCGTCCGTGTATGGCCACTGTGAGGCGATTCAGATATGGCAATTGAAGTCATAGGCCGATTGCCACTAACCGTGCCCAATGACACCCCATAGCCAGCACGGCCGAGGTTCAAGCTTGTCATCCGGCCGGCGGACCGCAGGCCTACGATGTTGCGAGCACGCGGGAGACTGACGGCCGTTTAGGCCATTACACCGGCGAAGAATTTGTTCCATGGGTCGTCTTCTGCATGACCGGCTCTGACATCAGCTCCCCAAGACGCAGGATCAGGTAAAAAGGAGAGGAGAACTATCGCCGTGTGATCAGCAAGCGCTATGCGCTCATGCGTTGGCGCAAGAAAATGCACCTGTTCAGATATATATCGACTTGAAATGGGTTGCAAAATCGACAAGTGAACACCCTACACGTGAGCACAAGGAGTTGTCTGAGCTGGTGATAAGTCACGCACCAGGTTTCTTGAGCTGGAAGCATCGCGTAGTGAGGGTTTAGGGCGTTGAGAAAAGATGGCTTGCTCGGTTTGCTTCCCGTTGGCGGATAGCGGCAAGAGACGTGTTGTGAATGGAGCATTATTGGGGGGTCTGCCATCTGGGGGTACAATTCTGGCTGAGACATGGCAGTTGACGAGACTATTGTGTATGTTATGAGCTCGAGTCGAGGTTGGACTTTCAGAAAGGCAACGACTGTACAAAATCGTAAAGCGTCGTCAAGACGTCGCTACAAAGTCGGACCCCGGTTCGGCACCTCTCTGCTCGCAGTTAGTGAAAGCAATGAAGCTCACGAACATTGATAAGGATCTGTGTGCGCACTGCGTATTCAGTGTAGTTGATGCTGGCAGTTGGCGAGTTGACTGTTGATTCGTCACAAGCTGACAAGGGAGGCACGGTCCGGGCCGACTACCCCGATGATCCAACAACGTGCTCGTCTGTGCTCGTGCCAACTAAGACCCCCTCCAACCTGTCTTGCCATCTCTCATTCTAAAGCACATATACGTCATCTGTGCGCCATCTAAGGCTCCTTGTATTCCTCGAATCCGCCCCCCTAGTATGACCACGAAATCCGCATTCAGCTCCGGATCCACGACATACAGTCGCCCCTCGCCAGTTATGTCGGCAAAGCGCGGATACTTGAGGGCGTCTTTGATGAGCAGGAGCATATCAAGCGCGAAGTCTCTGGACTAAGTCCCTGGTGTGCAGCGCGAACGGGTCAGCAGCAGGTAGATGAGGAAGACGAAGCCCGAGGAAGCCTTCGTTCAGAGCTTGGACGCTCATGCAGACCAGAACGGCCCCACTTGGGAATAGCACATCCACAGGACGGCAGGAACGCCAAGCAGTGGCTGTCCGTTCGCGAAGCATCCATGACGACATGCCCGGTGGCCTTCTGCGCACGCAACACCCCCCGCCCAGCGCAAACGCACCAACGCACAAGGCAAAGACTACACGTCCATCCAGCTCATCCTCGAGTCTTTCCCGCCCCGATGTCCCTCCTGCATCCCTTTCTACCCAGCCTGGTTCGCTACCTTACGCAAGCCCGCCTGCCGCATATGTCGCCTTGCGCGTGCTCGCTACCTCCCCGTCGCCAAGGGATCTACTATTCGCCTCCCCGTATGGGAGTGGAGGGAAGCCGTACGCGCTGACACTCGGCGCCACGAACACAACGCCGTTTCTGACGCGCTCCCTTGACCGCCCGACGACGCCCAGGACCCTCTTAGCGCAAAACTCAACCACCACCCTCAGATCCCACCCTCCGTGCCGCCCTTGGCAACACCCGACCCATGCCCTGATCGAAGGCAAGAGCAATCACGCGAATGCGACGACGACAGCTGGGGATGAGGGTGAGCGATCGAAGCAGAACTCAGGGTCAGGGTCGAATCAGGTGGAGGAAGATGGGAGGGGGATCGCCGGAGGGGGAGCAAACGTGATTCGGCGGAGACGTCGCATCACTGTCTGGGCTATCCATCCTCGACCGATACCGAGAACGAGAACCACACCCCGTCCCCCCACCACGGGCGCACGGAATACGCGCCTATCACCGGGACCGATTTCACAAACTTCTTCAGTGTGGGCAATACCACCGGCCGCGCATGGCATTCCACAATCACCATACGAAGGGCCTGGCGCGGCTGGACTGGGTTGGATGCGGATGGAGATGAAGGTTGGACGGGTACAGGGATGGGCGTTGGAGGGCAAGGAAGGGACCGAGATGACCGCAGACGGGAAGAGCAGTGGGAATGGACATACGCCCACGCAGCAGGTCTTTCCGTCCACTCAATCTACCTCAAATTCAACTTCAACGTCCACGCCTGATGCAGCGCAACAAGTTCATCTGCGCACGCGCGTCGCCCACTCGAACCAGGAAAGTCAGATGCCCAAACCCCGCACGACACGCGGAACTCAGCGGCGGGGAACAGCTCCTGCGAGAGCGCATGGTTGAGCGCGGGGACGATGAGCACCCAGAAGAGCTCTGGGACGCCAGTCGATTCCTGTCCCCATCTCCATTCACACTCCGCAGAGCAGGATGCGCAAACGATGAATGAAGCTACGTGAGGAGGTACACATCCGAGTCGCGCCGCGGGGGAACAGGAGCCAGCTCATGTCCCTCTGGGTGGGGAAGCGAATGAGTTAGGGGGATCAATGCCGAGTCGACTACAGGGCGGGGTGAACGCACCAGCTCGAGTATGGGAGCGGGTGTTGCGGGTGGTACGCCGACGACGCCGCCGCCGCCGCCGCCGGGATCAGCTGCATGGTCGGGCTCGGGAAGGATCAAAGAAAGGATCGTGTCGGTGAGAGGACGGATCTGCCATTCCTGTGCTTCATCGAGGCTTCGTTAGATCTCAGAGAATCTCGGGATCTCGCAGTGACATCACGATTCAGACACTCCGTTTGTTTAACTTTCTGCATCCTTCTAGCTATCCAGAACACGATTCTCTTGATTGCTTAAGCATATGCATGTCGGTCTCAAATGAGGGTGCTTACTTGTGGACATTTGAGGACATTTCCATCCAATTATATAATCTTGCGCTTATGCTCGACAGCAACTTCACAGCGCCTATTCGGACCGGAACACGACAGACTCGCTCAGATCGCGCTCGATGCTGAATCGCTGTGATCCTCATATATGCATGGCGCCCCACACAGAGATTGCACACTTCGAGTACTACCAATTGTTGCAGGCAGGATCCTGGGCAGCCTTTCACGACGGAATAAACCCCTCAATCAACAGCACGAATTATGCAATCCTGCCTTCGCGTCCCGAGCTACTCCGCCCTTGGCTGCCTCTGACCACGCCAAGGTTTCACCAGCTCCCCCGCGAGCAGAACGCCAGTTGTTCTTAATGTCAATCATATCACAACCTCCTGACGCTCGAAGGGAGACATCGCATTAGGCTCCGCGTCTTCGGTACGGGACTATTGCAGCACCCAGCCCCAACCCGAGTAACTTGCGCCCCACAATACGGATCCCAGCCTCGAGGCTTAGCCATTGTAGCTGGTATGCGCAAAGATCCGGCGTTTGACAATTGAGGGCTCGGAGCCACGCTGATGCATGCTGCTACAGACAGACGGTCTTCGTGCCAACTTCGTGCTACTTGTACTGGATCGTTCGTAACTTCATCCCAAACGCTTTCATACCCACACGCCTCTGACAGCGATAACCCTACATGTCTCAAATCATGATATCCGCATCATCAATAGGTGCGCAGATCCGGGAAGCGTCTTTGAGCATGCGTTACTGATGATCGGATCCACTGCCAGATGTACGGGCGCTGGGCGATTTACCAGAGCCGAGCGAGAGTCAGAAACTGACCCACTTGTTTGTATTGACAATCGACGGAAACAAGGTGCTCGAGTCGGCGAAAGTGCCGCGTGAATCCCTTGGGTGGAAAGAACAGCAGGAATTGTGAGTCCCGCATCTTGTGATTATGATCTCCGTTGAATCAGCGCTGATATCTGACCCGCGCTCAGTCACTTCACTCCTTCCTCTAATATTGACATTGTCACATATCGAAAGAGTCGTGCGTTCGGGTGGCGGAAACCTGTTCGGGTAGCGGAGTACAGTGGGCGAGGGACAGATTTTCTCGATACCGGCAAGCATTCGTTCCAGTATTCCGCCGCAGCCAATTGAACTTCATAAGGCACAGAGCAAAAATTGGTCGCTAAATCAGGGGTATCAAGCCTCATCGTCAAGTTCAATCTTGTTGCCGAGTCCCATGCGAATTTCATGAAGACTGTCACCGAGGAAATGTCCCAGCTGGCGAAATTCAGGGGGGCTGACGCCGCTCAGTTGGCGACTGCCATTGGTTCAAAGATGGGCACTGCGCTCACGGCGCTCGTACCCGTCATCGACAAGTTTGCCGGTGTAGGTCCATGTATCTTGGATTTGAAGTGCAGCGCTCATGGAAGATTATGCAACAGGCGCACCCGCTTTTAAACATAGCTTGGACCGTTCTCTCCTCTGCGTATAAGGTCAGAGATCATTTGGGTATCACACGCATATATATAATTAAACCATACCCTGTGCACAAGGTTGCACAGAATCAGATAGCACAAGATGGTTCCGTCCTAGACCTGATCGAGAGCATGCGGGAAATGGCCGGAGCGGCCAGTGCTTGTCCAGACCTGCTAAAGATCGACGGCACCACTGATGTCATCGAGGACATCGGCAGAGCGTCAATCGACGTTGCCAGGCTCGTGCATGATTTCGTTCAACCATCCATCGGGGGGAAGGCAAAATTCCTAGGTCTGTGGTATTTCCTGGTGTTCGCATTTTCAAGCATCGTCCTGATTCGTGCTCGGTGGACCAGCACGCACCGTCATGAACCCACTTTCCGGAATGCCTGCCAGAATAGCAGCGAGCAAGCAGCAATGCGAAGATCTCACCAAGAAGCTCGGTCTCCGGACAGTAATTGACACGAATGCAAGAATGCAGCATGTTCAACATAGCTTAGAGAGTGCGCCCCCCGTCCTGATTCCGCTGAACTTCATATCAACGCTTCTACATTTTCAGAAAGCAAGGTCCTTGAATGGATCTATTCCGCAGATTCCGATACTTCGTCAAATTACAATGCGGCACAGAAGGTGCATCTGGCGGGGACGGGTTCTTGGTTTCTTGACGGAACAGAGTTCACACAGTGGAAGGAAGAGCCGGGCTCGGTGCTCTGGCTCGAAGGCGGTCGTACGTCTTCTGGCATTGTAACCGCGATAATTACCTGCTCATCATGAAATCTCACAGCGGGAAGTGGAAAGACAATCTTATCGTACGTATTTTATCTCTCGATATCTGCGGCCCAATATTGAGTGTTGAATTCCCAGCGCATCTGCCATCAAGGAAATCATGGCTTTCTGTGATTTGCAACCCTCGGTCCGAGGCTACGCATCCTTCTTCTTTGATGCAAGAAATGAGAAGCTGCAGCACTTGGCCCACGAAACATTCACATCAGGAAAACCCTCCTCCACCAATTGTGACCAATTGCGGACATTTGGTCTCAAATGGCAACAATTGGCGGGGCTCCCGATTGTTGCCATTTAAGCGTGCCCCCTGGATAATGTTGCCGATTCTCGCCGATTGTGAGCCAATTGTCATCATTTGAGGTTGATTTATGTAGTGTTAATTTAGATGTTATCCGCTCAATGGAATCAGTCAATGCAAGTACAAGTCAAAATCCATATATTGATCATAGTAAGGACATGGTATATATACACTGCTATCAATTAATTCTACCCTCCCACTCATCCGACAACTAAATATATCCAATATGCCTAGATGCAAGCTAATTAGTGAGGGCTTTAGACGGCGGGGTAAACAGAGAACACACCTACTAGACCGTGGTCACTCTCACTGTCACAGACTTAAACTCGCCATGCTACAACCACCCAACAAGCTCTATCAGCTTGCACTCCAGCAGCTCGTGGTCCACAATCAGCACCTTGATGTCTGTGATGTGACACCCACCCAGTAGCCTGGCTACCACTTGGTGTGTAGTGACAAGGTCGAGCGCGAGAGGGGGGACATCGAGTGTGAGCATGACTGATGAGCCAGGTGCAGCGCCGGCGGGGAACACATTCCTCCGGTGTAGAGAACTGAGGTGGCTAGATGAATGTGATGACGTGTCAGATTAGACCCAGGTGGGAGGGGAAATGGACGGAAGCAACTGACTCTCACAGGTCACGACGTGGGCGAAGTGGCCACGCACACGCGAGGGTCTGCTGGCTGAGGCGAAGCCCAGGCATTCCCGGGTCAGCACGAAGCCCAAAGCCGTCCAGTCTGCAATACGAAGTTAGCATAGACTCCGCGAGAATGTAAGACAGATGGGGACGGGCACCGGCGACGGCAGCAGCACACTCGGCAAGAGCGGCAGCACCTAACACGGCGAAGACGAGGGTGACCCTTTGCTAACACATTCTCGCCTGGGCCGACAATGACTCCAGCCAGCTCGGTCTCTGGCACGGCGGGCAGCTTGCATAGGAAGGTGGGGACGACAGACACATCACTTGGCGGAGGGGTTAGAAGATAAACAGAGAAAGGAGGGTAGAGTCACTGAGTGCGTAGTGACGGGGAAGAGTGAACCGATGTCAAGCATTGAAGTGACGTGTCTTGTTTCCACTTCCGGATCATCGGAGTTTGAATCGACTTAGCGATTTTAACTTGCAACTGCGAGTCGGCGCATAATTCCCACACATATTTTGACCTGATTATGCTGTTGTTCTCATTAAAAACACACTCCAGTGAAGTCCTATGCTCATTTTGCGAATACTATAGTGCTATTTTATATGAATCTGTAATTACATTATTCTCGAGGAAGGATTGCTACCAATTGTTGCCAATTGCTGCCATTTGACGCCGAAGCCCCAATTGGCAACAATTGGCGAAAGTGGATTTTCCTGATGCACTCGATCACTCATCTCCCAGCTGTCTCACAGATGCGGCGACGAAATACCCACTGCCTTGGTACTACTGTATAACACCTGCGATCAAGGGAAGAAGCAACCATCCCTCACCTCGCTTGAAGATACTCTCCTTGGTGTATTAGAGTGTTTTGAGGACTCCGTCTACCTCGTCATCGATTCTCTGGACGAGTGCACTGCAAAGGAAGAGCTTCTCAAGTGGATAGAGTCTGTGACTTCGTCAAAGTCCTCAAGAAAGATTCGCCTTCTGGTCACAAGTCGTTTCGTGCCACAGATCGAGAAGGGCCTCGTTCATCTGACTAATCTTCGGAAAGTCGAGATCGGAGATCGGTCTGCGGAGAGCGATATTAGGGCTTATATAGATGCAGAACTCGACAAGACAGATAAGTGGCAGCAGCCAGGCGACAAGGACCTTATCAAAAATGCCCTTTTGCCCCATTTCGGAATGTGAGCATCCCAATTCTGAATGATCGGCTTTTTATCATGCATAATGACGATAGGTTTCGATTCGTTGCATTGCAAATGCACGACGTTCTGACATGCGAAAACAAGAAATCCAGCAGGAGCTTGGCCAGCTCGATGTGACCTCCCGCACATGCTGCAATCAGTGCCGTGCCATCGAGCCCTCCCGCAGCATTTGCATTGGCCCCGGCGGCCAGCAGGAGCTTGGCGAGCTCGATCTGACCTCCCACACATGCTGCCTGTAGTGCCGTGCCGTAGTCCCCTCCCATGATATTCACATTGGCCCCTGCGTCCAGCAGGAGCTTGGCCAGCTCGATGTGACCTCCCGCACATGCTGCAATCAGTGCCGTGCCGTAGTCCCCTCCCACGACATTCACATTGGCCACGGCGTCCAGCAGGAGCTTGGCGAGCTCGATGTGACCTCCCACACATGCTGCCTGTAGTGCCGTGCCGTAGTGCCGTTCCACAGTGCTCACATCGGCCCCGGCGTCCAGCAGGAGCTTGGCGAGCTCGATGTGACCTCCCACACATGTTGCCTGTATTGCCATGCCGTAGCCCCCCCCCACGACATTGGCATCTGCACCATTGGTGATTAAATGTGCCGCAACTTTGGTCAAGCCGGCGAGGCAAGCGTAATACAGAGGGGATGCCACGGTATCTTCGGATTTCCATTGGTAGTAACTGATACCCGGAGAGTCCGGATTGTCCAACCGAACCCAATTGATCATCGCGCGGCTTCGAGGCAATGCGAACAACTTCAGCCAATAGACCCTGTGACTTGAGTTAACACAAGTCCAGCAATTGCTGAAACACCGAAGTGTACAAGGCCCAGCAATTTGCTGGGCTTTTTTGTAACCTTTGACCAGCTACTTGCTGGTCGGGCAGTCGCAGCAGGGTCCAGCAATTTGCTGGGGCGGCTGTAGGGGCCGGTAGGGCAGCTGTTGCGGCCTAGCGCAGGGAAAACAATAGCGGGCGATTGGGCGTTTCGGTCCGATTGGGAATCGGGTTGGTTGCCCTTCCGGGTTCGCTAGCGCGGTTGGTAATAGATGGCGGCTGGCGTTTTGGACCGATTGGGATTTCGGCTGGCTGCCCTTCTGGTTTGGCTAGCGCGGTTGGGAATAGCTGGCGGCTGGCGTTTCGGTCCAATTGGGGATCAGCTGGCTGCCCTTCCGGTTTGGCTAGCGCGGTTGGGCATAGCGGGCGGCTGGCGTTTTGGTCCAATTGGGAATCAGCGCCAGCGGCTCCTGATCCCCTTCCATTTTTGGGCGGCTGCTCCCGCTCCCACCCCTGCTCCCGCTCCCGCCCTTGCTCCCGTTGCTCAGCTCCTCCCGCTCCCGCCCTTTCTCCCGCCCCCCGCTCATTGATATATATGTATATCTTCATATGTATACGTACTTGGACTCTTGCCGTCAACACCGATCTTAAAATGACGTGTCATCTCTGTACCACAGCAGTGCATTGAAATTAATGGTTATATTAAAACTGATATGTACTGCAATTATAGCTGAATTTTATATGTGCATCGTGATATACTACTTACTTCCCTTTCTTGCCGCGCTTTGATTGAGGAGCCTCACTGTGAGTGTCGCTTCGGCGCTTGTTGCCAAGAGCCAGGGCGGTATCCTTACACGATACTACCATTTGATCGAGCACCCACTCGACATCTTTCATCGCGTCGCTACAACCCCACTTCCCCTTCCCCTTCCCCTTCTTGTCCCCTGACAACCACAAGCCTAACGAAAGGATCACGAGGAAGAACCCGTTTGAACTTCCCTTGCGTGTCTCATTCCAGTTGAACTCGCCTGTCAACCGCAAGTCCCGAGATAGCGCTGCACCTCGCCAGGCGGGCTGTATCGCACGCCACCAAAGCCACCACGAGGTCGAGTAATCCTCGACGGCACCTACGTGTATGATGGGGATATTGTGCCACGGACGACTTTGATGAATCCAGATGCCAAGTTGTGCGGGCCGGTTTGCAGTAGAGAGTACATGGGTCTTCGCCTGTGATACAGGTAAGCTCTCCGTAGTGATCAACTCAAATAAACTCACTCACTCGACCTTGCGGAAATCCCAGCAAGCTCTCCAGCTCAATCCATTTAACTAGCAGCGCGGCCCACTGGCCATCATCACACATTGCATTGAAATGGAGCAAGGCTTCGTCTATCCACTCTGGTAAGCCCTCTTTGCCTATGTCGGGGCCGATACAGACGGCAGAGATGGGGGGAGCAGGGTGTTGAGAGTCGCTGGGGGGGGGGACTGTGGAAGGTTTGTGCCGATCGCTGTGTCTCGACCCTCCATCTGAATCCTTCTGCTTCTCAGGCACGACATTCTTGGGCTTTTCAATTGGCTTCGCTTTCTTGGGCTTTACTGCGCTTTTCTTGGCAGTCGCCGACGGCTTGGGGATGATGGGGGTTAGCCGACTGATCAGGCCGTCTTGCAATTGTTCTTGTTCACGGCGGCGAATGTTCATGGCCCGAGTACGCGCCTCATCGGTGTCCATGCCAAGAAGAGCTGCGCGCTCTGTGATCGTGACCTCCTCGCCGTTGTCCCATGTCTCTACTCGCAGACTCTCAAGCTCTGCTACTTTTCCGCCGTTAACCTGTCCGGTCCCATCTAGTGCCTCGTCACGCCCATCCTCTCCACCCTCGAGTGTCTGATTAGGTTCTATGTTGTCGTATTGACTCGTTGGGGTTTCATCCTCTGCACGAGCCAGGCTGGAGGTCGTCACAGGTGGACTCCGGAGATTCTCATACAAGTCGTCATCGTCGTCGTCGTCATCGTCGTCGTCATCGTCGTCGTCATCGTCGTCGTCGTCATCGTCGTCATCGTCATCGTCGTCGTCATCGTCGTCGTCTTCGTCGTCGTCGTCGTCTTCGTCGTCGTCGTCGTCGTGGCCAAGGATGTTATGGCCTGGCTCGAGAGTATATTGAGACTTGATGTGGCTCCGGGACAGGGCTAGTACATTGGGTTGGTGGGGGGTGTTTTCGGTGTTGGCCATTGCGCGAGCACGACAAACTAACGGCGCTGGTAGAGTTGAATCATCAGTAATTTGTTATTACGAGGCTTCAAGATTGTGACTTACAATACACTGTGGCGGCAAACTCAAGCAGCGGATCTTCTACATTTAATCTCCATTTTTCAGGTGAATAGTAATGGCCGAAGTCGTGGCCAAGACTGTTCACTCCGTGAACAATTCTGTCCAACGTACATGCATGAGTATAAAACATTACTTCAGTCATAGAGAATTTACTGACGTTACAGCACCAAGGTTGCCTCCACGAATTGGCTGAGGTCCGACCATCGTGAAGACGCCTATAAGGCCGGTTTGCGCTTCGATGTTGGCTAGAATGCGCTGGACTGACGGAATAAGGGCCTGCTGCGCTCTATTACAAAGGTCAGGACGGAAAATGTTGGTTTCGAGATGCAACACTTACTTGTGATATTGATTTGCGGCTGCTAGTCTGCAAATCTCTTCGTCGTCGTCCCCTTGCCCTTTCACTTCCACAATGTGTTGTGACTGCCGCCAGGCTTCAACTTCGGCCTGAGTCTCGGGTGACTCCTCTGCAAGCATGCGCTTGAGTGCAGCATTTCTGAAATTGATGGGTACGGGTGGGATTGGCTTCGAGTTGTCTTCTTCGGTGACTCTTCGTGATATAACTGAAGTAGTCCACTCCCGGTTGATTATAGGGCCGAGACGAGGTTTAAACATTGCACTGTAGGCGTGGTATGTTGACAGCAACCTTGGCTTCGACTCCTTCACCAAGTCCAGTGCCGAACGTCTTCCTCCGCCGGATGTTGTGGCACGACTATGATTGTTAAACCATTCACGCATTTTCTAATTTGTCGGTAAGTTATACAGCTGGCGCAAGACACAATACTTTGCCCACCTTTCTCAATTGTGCTAAGCGGATTACTGGGGTGATCCCTCTAGTAATCTCCTCCTCCGTTAAATTCTTCAGGGGATGGTCGTGAAAGTAGTCCTTTTCGAGGAGCTCCCAGAAACCAATCAACTTGATCCCGGGTGTGCGCTTGATCAGGAGAAAACGTGGCAGCCACTTCTGTAGCGTGACTACCTCTTCAGCTGTGAACAATCCTCGCAGAGACTGTTCGGGAGGGTCATTGTCGAGTTGTGACATGCGAGAGAGAAAGCCAGAGCTAAAAGGGAATTATGCTAGCAAAAACGGAGGCGAGGTGAACACCAGCAAGTGAGTGCCAGCGAATACAGAGTCAATTTGGTGTTAACGTCAGTGGATGACACCTACAATTAGGCCTACAAATAAACCATAACATTGGGATTGTAAGTGCAAGCGAACTGGGGTCGGTTTCTTAGGGTCCCTTCTCGGTGACTAATTCGGCATGAGGCTTTCAACCACCCAGACAAGTGCGTCTCGTCACAATGTTATGTTCCACAGTTCCCTCATACAGCTCAGCTCAGCGCGAGCTACCAGATGATAGTGATGACGAATACCGGAATAACAGAGGTATGTGTTGCAGTCTCCCTCCGTCGAATCAGCACTCATAGAAGGGAGGAAACTAACAGAAGATCCGGACATATTTTGGGAACGATATCGTGTGCCAGTCCCGCACCCTCAGCAAACACCATCGACACCCCCTCAGCAAACACCATCAACACCTCCTCGTCACGAAGTTGATCCGGACATATTTTGGGAACGATATCGTGAACCAGTCCCGCCCCCTCAGCAAACACCACCAACAGCCCCTCGTCACGAAGTTCAGCAGATGACCTCCCACCTCGGGGATCCAACACATCTCGAAATCAGACTGCCTGCGTGGATCATGGACTTTTCCGACATATCCATCAACATATCTCCTCGTCGTGGTACTGCTCAAGCCCGTGAAGTCAACCAGCGTCCTGCGACACCCATCATCACAATGGCGTATCATCACGAAACACCAGTAGCTGACACATCAACACCACCACCACCAATCCCGGATCGCACACGGCCGAGGGTGCCTTTGCGCACACAGCCATCTCAAGTAAATGCAGGTCCCCAGCCAATCTACCCTTTGCAGCCAGGCGAGGTACCACCTCGGCCGCGCATCCTCAGAGACGATCGCACACACGGATACTATGTTGTATTCATAGGTCCGCGTCTCGGCATTTATCATGAATACTGGTTCGTTTACCTTGTTATCAAATTGGTAGATTACTTATTGATATACATATGCAGGTCCGATATCGAGCCGTATCTTCGAAGGAACCGTGGCGGTTATTTTAGGAAGGGTCAAACCCTCGAGAAGGCCAAGGCTCTTTGGAATGACCCATATTTTACAAAGCAGGTGATCGATTAAATATCTCAGTAGTAGTTCCCACCATCTCGTGTAGTGTTTCGAATGAATATCATGCCAGTGTCTACACCTAAACCAAACTAACACTATGCACTGCTGCTGTGATTTCTGATTATGGGTGCATTCTCGATTTCTTTGGATCACCGCTTGGACCCTTTGCTTGCATTATTTCCTTAAAAGTGCTAAGTGGCTGATTGTTTGGGTGCACTTCGTACTGCGGTTGATTGTGTGGGCGTACAATATTACTATATCGGGCATTTCTTACAACCTCACCTCTTCGCTATCTTGCACAGATGTGCCTTTACACAGTTTATACGAACTGATCAATACATTTTGCAAACAGAATATTGGGAGTTAGGATAGTAACTAGGCGGCTATAGAATTTGGACGCACTTTTCGAGGTTTGAGTTTCCGATCTTTGCCCTGCATAACCTTCGACACTCAACCGACTACTTTACTCAGACACGACATTTCTACCCATCAAGCTGTATACCATTGAATTATAGTTTTGATGTCTTTCGAGCTTATGCTATACACCTGTATAATTTGGACATACTTTTCGAGGTTTGAGTTTCCGACCTTTTGCCCTGCCCACCATCAACACTCGCCATCTATGCACTCAACATCCACTCCAATGCTTTACTCAGACCACTGCAACAGTTCAGCCCATCAAGCCATAAATCATTGAATTCTAGTTCCAATGCCCCCTGAGGTTACACTATACACCTGTATAATTTGAACATACTTTTCAAGGTTCGAGTTTCCGACCTTTGCCCTGCACAACATCTTGAACACTCGACCATCTGCACTCAACATCCACTCCAATGCTTTAATCAGGCCACTGTGACATTTGTGCCCATCAAGCCGCATACATTGAATTCTAATTCTTGACATCTTTCGAGCTCATTGAGGTCCAAAAGAAAAGAACGAAGAGACTAATAGGCATTTGGTGATAAGATCCATTTCAGCCAATGTCACGGTCACGCGGTGACCTATGTTGTTTGACGCGTCGGAGGCTGCACCAACTAGTATACCCCTTACTCAAACATGGCTAAAAAATCAGGCAACAAGAGATCTCGTGTTGTTGCATTTGCAAGTACACCAGACTCTCCACCACCGCCCTCCATTTCTGACGGTGTCAGGGTTACTTGCACAAATAACAATGCACGGCGCCTGCAAATGACACAGGCTCATACTGTGACACTACGGCCCAACACACATCGCCAGTCTCAAAAGTCGGCACATTTTCCTCTTGCTGTTGATGCAGTGGAGGAAGATGAGCATGAGCTGCCTGATGAGGACACAGGAGCTGGGGTTGCTGATGAGCATGAGGAGTGCGAAGCCGAAACTGAAGACCAGAAGGAGGATGTCAAGCGGCCTGCGGTACGTGTTCTCTGTCCAATACAATCAACAGACTCTAAGTCATGATGTCCACAGGCTCGTCCTTGTCAAGATTGGCTCCCCCATCGAAAGCAATACCTTGACGAACTGCTTCGTCATGATGGCTTGGGCTCCCACTCTGAGCCACCCATATGCTCAGGCTGTAGCATTCGAGATGCCAACATCAAGTGTCTTGATTGCTTCTCTCGTGCTCTGTGGTGCACACACTGCATGGTGACACGTCACAAACATCAGGTGTTGCACCGTTTGCAGGTATGTGCCATCTTTAGATGACAACAACAACATACACTGACTTCGAACTCTTCTAGCGGTGGAATGGATCCCACTTTTCCGAAGAAACACTTCAAGCTCTCGGTCTCGAAATCCAGATCGGCCACGACCTGGGTGACTGCCCCTTTCCTTCGAAATCGACCGACTTCAAAGTTCTGGATCTATCATGGCAACACACAGTCACCGTCTTGTTCTGTGATTGTCCTGGTTCGCCTCACCCACGAGTACAGCTGCTCCGAGAGGGGTGGTTTCCTGCCAGCACCGAACACCCAAATTCAGTGTTTACCTTCGATGTTCTCAATACATTCCAGCTGCTGAATTTGCAAGGCAAAATATCGGCTTTCGATTTCTATCAGTCTCTATCGCACAAGACCAACAATATGGGCATACCACAGCGCGGAACCGTCGAAGCTGCAAATGGAGGGCGTCGGGTATGTTTAAATACACTCGTGTACACTTTCAAGACTAATAGACGGAGTATAGGACCGCTACGATCAGTTCTTGCCTGTCATTCGAATATGGCGTCACCTAAAGATGCTGAAACGTTCAGGGCGAGGACATGATCCCCTCGGGATAGAGAGCACCTTGGAGGGTGAATGTGCTGTCGAATGTCCAGCATGCCCGCATCCAGGAAAGAATCTTCCCGTGAACTGGCGGGACGTGCCTGAGCATATTCGGTACATTGTTCTATTGGCATCTCACGGACAGACGAGATACTGATACCCAGACCAATAGATGGATCTATGCCCTCGTTTTAACTATCGACGCGAACTTCAAAATGTCCCTGAAAGAGAAGGGTATTAAATCAGATCCAGCCCTCGGTGATGCCTGGGCACACTGGGTACCACGAGAGGAGTTCACTGAGTATTTACGCGAAAATGGTGGCGCGGTAGAGGTTTGTGATTTGTCGGGATCCATATGTCTATAAGCTAACTCTCTGTTTGCTTTAGCCTAACTACTGTGACTCTGACTTAAAAGCGGTCAACACTGCAGCCCGAGATACAAAGAACTATAAGGCTTCGGGTGCTGGTGCATGTCTTTGTGGACGACATGGACTGCTTCGAAAGAATGGTCTAGGCAGCCTGCAGATAGGCGAAAGGTAAGGGTTCCGGAAAATATATTATTAATGTAAGCTAACATTCATTCCATTGTCATAGATATCCAAACATGGATTTCATCGTCTTCTGCGGGCTTGTCCGCTGTATTCTGAAAATGGTAGTATTTTCCTACGATATCGTGTGTCAATGGTGGCGCAACCTTGCCAAACGTGTCAAGACACTTCCATCCCGCATGCAAATTGACCCCAAGGTCCTCAACTCAGCAACGAAAGTATTACCCAAATTCCACGAGTACAATCATGGGTACTCCTGCCAGGCCCAGTACTCTATCAACATCACTCGGCACGCTGGCCGTACAAATGGTGAAGACCCGGAGCGCTTTTGGCGCCATATGAACCCCTCCAGTATGTCCACCAAAGAGATGGGCGAAGGCTCACGTGAGGATACCATCGACGACTTTGGGAGGTCCTACAATTTTCGCAAGATTACCAAGTTTGGTACGTGTCATAATAATAATGATTCTGTTGAGATTTCGCTAACACTCGTCCCCGTCTCTCAGGCACTTTCTACCCGCCAAAACTCGAGGATGCAATCGAAATGCGGGACATTCAATGTGCCGCTTTCACGAAGCTGAATGAAACATTCCCCGAAGAAAAAACACGTGAATGGGAAGCTCAGGTAGCAGCATGGGACAAGGACAACAACAAGCCAAACCCCTATGTCGAACCTGCTCAGGGGAGAAGCTTGGCCTCTCTCAAGCTTGAGCTGGCACAGGAAGAAGCAGCGGACGCTGCACGCGGTGTCTTTCGCACTCAAGATAAATCTATGAGCACTTTTTTATCTAATGTTTTAGATGTAGCGGAAGAGCAGTAAGTTCATTCACGAGCTATGTCTACATCCTAATTACTCACCGTTGAATTTACAGACGGCTCTTTGTTCTAAGAACCAAGTCCAAGGAGACCACACTTCAGGCGTCCGCGCGTGAGGAAAAGCGCAATACGCTTCGCCTGCGCATTTCCCGATTCCGCGAGACTCAGGCCCTGTATATGCCAGGGGTGGCCGAGCTTCGCGATCAAGGACTCGCCCCTGCAACCCCCAGCTCCTTTGAAATCGTTCACTTTCCCCTCGGCCGTCCTCCCCCAAATACATCCCCAGACGTCAGTCCTCCGGGCCAACTACCGGAGCAAGACTGTCTCTGGCTGCCGTCGGCTATTCCCGTGCACCTGCGGGAGCACGCATGCGCTCCTGGGCTGGTGGAGACTGAAAAGCGCATGCAGCTCGCCCTTATGGACGACTCGCTTGCCGATCTCTGCCGCCAGCTTCGTATCTCGTCAACTATACGTGATCAGAAGAAGAACAACGGCACATCAACCAGTCAGCGCGTCAGTACACGGACACAAAATGTGCTGCACCGGTTTGCGGAGAGGACGGAACGCTGCGCTGTCCGCTATCGAGCTGCTCATGCAGCGCTTTTGTCCCTCGACCCGGAGGGGGACTGGAAGGAGCGGCTGAAGGAGCTGAAGCCAGAGGATGTTCGTTCTCCCCACCGCACTCGCGACGACGACGAACCCCGCAAGAAGAAGAAGAAGAAGAAGAAGCAGCGGACCCAGGGCCCCACCGCAGATGGAGAGACTAACTCCGAAGGCCGTCGTCAGCACTCGTGGATATGGCTGAGAAATGGGCCTCTTGGCCGGCCGACGATGGACAACCTTACACCAGAGCAGATCAACGACGGTATGTATTTCCCATTTTATCGATTTACTCCAGCTGATATCTGTATAGACTTGCGTGCCGAGTGGGCTTGAACCAAGGCTCGTGCAGACCGCTGGGACGAGGAAGTCATCTGGCTGGTCGAAGAAATGCGCTGAATTCTTCAATATTTCCAATGGAAGGCAAACTGGTGGCTAAAGATGCGGAATCTACGCGCAGACGCCAGCTCAGACGTCACCCAGGGTCTCAACGCATACGCCAGCAAGCAGGCGGCCCTGACAACAGCATTGGGCCACTCCTTTGCTCAGAAATGGCTTCCCATGCACAAGAAGCACGATATCGCCATTGAATGGCCCCTCGAATTCAACCCAGCGGTGTAAAATTACTATCTCCCTACTTATTTGACTATGCTGGCAGCTCTATACCATATGCATTTTTCTTATCTTTGATTCCGCTTTGCATATATGTACTTGTAAATTTCTGCAAAGTCGAACTTATATCTTGAATGAAAATCATTAGGTACAGTAATGACGTGTCATTTTAAGATTGCTACGTGTCATTTTAAGCTTGCTACGTGTCGGTTTTAAGATTGCTAAAGGGCGGGAGCGGGAGGAGCTGAGCAACGGGAGCAAGGGCGGGAGCGGGAGCAGGGGTGGGAGCGGGAGCAGCCGCCCAAAAATGGAAGGGGATCAGGAGCCGCTGGCGCTGATTCCCAATTGGACCAAAACGCCAGCCGCCCGCTATGCCCAACCGCGCTAGCCAAACCGGAAGGGCAGCCAGCTGATCCCCAATTGGACCGAAACGCCAGCCGCCAGCTATTCCCAACCGCGCTAGCCAAACCAGAAGGGCAGCCAGCCGAAATCCCAATCGGTCCAAAACGCCAGCCGCCATCTATTACCAACCGCGCTAGCGAACCCGGAAGGGCAACCAACCCGATTCCCAATCGGACCGAAACGCCCAATCGCCCGCTATTGTTTTCCCTGCGCTAGGCCGCAACAGCTGCCCTACCGGCCCCTACAGCCGCCCCAGCAAATTGCTGGACCCTGCTGCGACTGCCCGACCAGCAAGTAGCTGGTCAAAGGTTACAAAAAAGCCCAGCAAATTGCTGGGCCTTGTACACTTCGGTGTTTCAGCAATTGCTGGACTTGTGTTAACTCAAGTCACAGGGTCTATTGGCTGAAGTTGTTCGCATTGCCTCGAAGCCGCGCGATGATCAATTGGGTTCGGTTGGACAATCCGGACTCTCCGGGTATCAGTTACTACCAATGGAAATCCGAAGATACCGTGGCATCCCCTCTGTATTACGCTTGCCTCGCCGGCTTGACCAAAGTTGCGGCACATTTAATCACCAATGGTGCAGATGCCAATGTCGTGGGGGGGGGCTACGGCATGGCAATACAGGCAACATGTGTGGGAGGTCACATCGAGCTCGCCAAGCTCCTGCTGGACGCCGGGGCCGATGTGAGCACTGTGGAACGGCACTACGGCACGGCACTACAGGCAGCATGTGTGGGAGGTCACATCGAGCTCGCCAAGCTCCTGCTGGACGCCGTGGCCAATGTGAATGTCGTGGGAGGGGACTACGGCACGGCACTGATTGCAGCATGTGCGGGAGGTCACATCGAGCTGGCCAAGCTCCTGCTGGACGCAGGGGCCAATGTGAATATCATGGGAGGGGACTACGGCACGGCACTACAGGCAGCATGTGTGGGAGGTCAGATCGAGCTCGCCAAGCTCCTGCTGGCCGCCGGGGCCAATGCAAATGCTGCGGGAGGGCTCGATGGCACGGCACTGATTGCAGCATGTGCGGGAGGTCACATCGAGCTGGCCAAGCTCCTGCTGGATGCCGGGGCCAATGTAAACGCCGCGGGAGGGCTCGATGGCACGGCACTGATTGCAGCATGTGCGGGAGGTCACATCGGGGTGGCCAAGCTCCTGCTGGACGCCGGGGCCGACGTGAATGTCGCGGGAGGGAGCTATGGCACGGCACTACAGGCAGCATCTAGGCGAGGTCACTCAGATATTGCCAACCTGTTGCGCGAGCGAGGGGCCTAGAACCTCAAGATGACCATGACGATCACGTTTCTACATCCACGTCGACGAATTAGATATAAATAACAATATGCCATTTCTTGCTCACCATCGGACTCACTGATATTCATGTCGCGATTGGAATCTGAAAATGTTGTTCTTGGCGGGACAGTATACATAGGATCAACGTTGATGTAGAACAGATACAAAGCGCGTTACATAGCGCACAATGACATAAAATTCCTGGATTGTGAGAGCCCTCAGTTTGTCGCCGGAGCCACGGACAGCCAGACGGCAACCGTATAATACTGAGTGTGTGGTCTTGGTGCTGGCAAGGATGGTATGTCAGGAAGCATGTTCATTCCGGCAAGAGCAACGCCATATCATGGGATATGTAGCTCTCCGGCGAATTTGATGCCTCAGAAATTATTGCAGAGCGGCAGCGAGAAATGTATAATTGACATGGCGGTTCGAGTCAAGATCGGCGTTGGGCCGGGCTCATTACTGATCTTGACCAATACCGCCCTCGTCTCCCAATATTTCCTTTACATATTAGGATTCTACGCCTATATTCATGTGAATACTCCCCTCTCTTTCGAACCATCATCTGGGTCGCAATCACTTAATACTAGACTTTGTCATCCGCCGGTGATACTTGTATCCTGCGCTCGAACGTCATGCTGCGTGCGCCGGATTTATCCACATTTGTCGCGGGAATTGGGGCTCGAAACGAGATACGAGCTTGTGATGCAGAACAATATCATGCTTGGCCCGTCTAGTCCAATTCCCTGTCTGTTTGCACGCACAGCTGAGAATCATCACGATCTGAGGATGCACCGACCTTTGAACTTTAGAAAAAGTATCCCGACCGATTAATCCCACCAGCTATCTCCCCAGCTCTTGAGCCATGGACAATGTGTTAATGCTGCTTAGTTTCAACTGCTGTGTTCCCGCATGAACCCGATTACATTCTTTCTTTCTATATGTGAGTCGGTCATTGTTGCTATCGAGAATGGTTCAATTGCGAATACATGTCTTGCGCCAGACATAGCCATGATTCTTGCGACATCGTGCCATGTAGCGACAGCCCCCACCTGGCCGCTCTCCCGCAGCATTGGGATTGCGCGCTTGCACGTGTAGGACCTGACTGCCTTTATGTCTTTGAAAGGACCCGGACTTCTGTAGCTTGTGTGTCGAGGAGCATGTCACACAATCACTCGTGGACGAGAAAGCCGGGCTCTATTGCGAAGGCTTTTGCGACGAGCAGGGGGAGGTGTGTAATCAAGAAGTGTGCACATTACATGTGGGTTCAATGTGGGCTCAGAGTAAGTTCCCATTTCCTATCGCGTGCGCAGTGTTGCCGAAGAGAGCATATAATACATAAATCTTGAGCATCAAAGGCTTATATATTGTACCTCGAATAGCCCTAATTCATGCTGCGCCTACACTACCTTAAAGCCTTTGGTTGTCGTGCCGCCTCCTTCATCCAAATTCCCAGCCGCTCTGTCGGACTTGGCTACATACATACTATGAAATGTCTTTTTTGAAAACTGTCAATCACCCCCGACTTCTCATAGCCCTTGAACCTACAGCTCAGACCGATGGCCTACAATTATGCAGGGTTGGGGGTCAAAGACCGTGATGCGTGCCACCGCAGCCCTGTCTAATTATTTTGCCTGTCTTTCTTGCTTCATAGATTACTCCTAGGCCTCTTTCGCTTTGGTTGTGCTATTCCCGATGCGCCAGGGGCTAAAGGCGCGTCATGGGTGTGTTTGGAATGTGTTCAGGGCTTCTGGACGCGCTGCTCAACCAGCAGCACGTGATGTTCACATTGGTCTTCGGCCTTGACGTCATCAATCATAGTCTCGCCTGCACTGACTCATCTCCGCGACAGGCAATCCTCATCGACAAAGCGCGGTCCAGACGATGTTTTCGTATCATCTAAATCGTATCGTCGCTATCGATATACATGCCTCTCTTCCTATAGCTAGTTCTGTTAGCGGTCGAGAACAACAATCATTCCTGCCTAGTCTAGGACCGACCGTTGACCGACCGCACTATGGACAGGATTTGACTTTGGGCTTGGCCATTGGAGGCAACGAGATTCAGAGCCATAACACACGACGAGGAGCCCGGTGTCCCTCTCCGACGCAGTATGCACACCAACCTTTCTGAGTCGCTCCCTTAACAGCCCGACGGCATCCAGTACCCCCTGATAGCGCAAAACTCAACCACCGCGATCAGAACCCGTCCCCCTCCGAACTCTCCTTAGCACCGCTGCTCCCGCCCCAGGGCTGTCCCCATATCGGCATACGGTTCCGCGCAGCTCCTTGTGTCGATTAGGCGGAATTCGAGGGCGAGTGTCATGCGGAGACCATCGCATCTCTACCCCTTTTCCAGGACCCAATCGTAATCCCATTCTGGCCGAGATCGAGGCCGATAACACATCGCCCCACCACCGCAAGCAGGCTGGCGCCGACGCTGACGCGCCCATCGTCGAAGAGGACGCCCTTGATTTCGCGAACTTCTCAAGTGCGGAGGGTATCACCTGGTGCGCCATGGCGAAGGCGGGTGCGATGACGTTCTGCAATCGCAGTCGTTATACGAAGGGCTGGACTTGAGGTTGTATGGGGATGAAGGATGGGATGGGGAGAGGGGGGCGGAGTGCCTAATGGCCATCGGTATGCGGGATATACCCCCCGCATCGCTCGGGATTTCCTCCTTCCTATCCAACGCGACTGCGAATGCGCGTGTAATGTCGAAGAGCGACCCACCGATGGGGAACATCATCAACACCCATTCATACGCGGGCGCGGGACGACCACAAACGGAGGAGAGCAGTGGGAATGGGCACACGCCCGCGCAGCAGGTCTTCCCTTCCACATCACATTCAGTTTCAATTCGACTTCGACGCGGGATGAGGCGCAGCAAGTGCACCTCCGCCTGCATCAAGGTCTACGTCCACGTCTGCTTCAGGGGCGGTGGCGAGCGGGAGATAACCAACAGACGAGAGCAGGCGGGGCTTCGCGCCGAAGGCTTTAGGACGAGCAGCCGGAGGCTTGTAGACAAGACGAGTGCGCATCTTTATCTCCTACTGGTCACGCTTTATCCTGACCACGTCGACTCTACAGTAGTCGTTCTCTACTCCTCCGTAGGCGACTCCGTCTAGGCCGTGGCGCACTTCATCGCCCTCGCAACTGCATAGTACCTTAACGACGACGCTGTGAGTCCATCTATACTTCCCACTGAGCGCCGTTCCCCATCTGATGTTTGCTTTCCAGTACTTCAAGTGCATAAATTTGTCGTATTCATAGAGCGACGCAAGTGGGAATACCGAAGTGAGCTCCTCACGCCTTCGTCGCTCATCGGTCAACCCTGACCCACGTATGGCTTTCAGCTTCGTCCTCTTGCTGCTCTAAGGCTCGTCGATTCTCATCTTCACCGCCAACACCGCCGCATGGGTTTAGAGTAAGTCCCAAGTCACTTTCTTCTGCGCACGTACTTGGTGTTACTAAAGAGCTGATATAGATCTTGAGCGTCAAACGGCTATATATTGCACCTCGAAGCGCCTTCTTCCATGTTCTACAATATTGCGTCGAAGCCGCCGGTTGTCGTGTCCATTTTTGTTCCAGCTACCCCAGTTGATGTATCAACTTCACTACGTACGCTGTCGAATTGTCTTTCGGGACAGTCGTGCCCGATTTCCTACAACTACTAGTCATCTAGCTAGATTTTTGTTTCATTCAGACCACAACTGATACATCATTAATTGATGTTATTGACCATTATCATAGCTTGATCCACAGAACCATAATACATGGGGAGAAGGTCTTTGATACTCCTGTAGTCACTGGGCCTGACTCTTGCTTAAACTTGCTCTCACGTCCCTCTTTCCAGCCTTTGTGGATCTCTTCCGCTCACTGTGGGCCTTGGTCTTGCAATATGTGCTTATATAGATACTTCCGATATATAGCGGGGGTAGCGCACATGCCACATGTCGAAAACAGCCCCTTTCCTCGGGCTTCTCCTTATCAATATTCGATCAATTTTGATTGACGAAGCCTGTTGTCCGTCGTCGAGCGTGGTGGTGAGGCGAAAGGCGCACAGCAGCGGGAGCTCTGGACGTTCATCACTCACTCGCTTCCAGTTACAATTTACCTCCCGCCAATCCATTTAGTTGGATTTAGATACGTTGGATTTAGATACGTTGGATTTTGTTACAAACTATGTCTCGAGCCTCCATATTGAGGATGTATTAATGGTGCTCATTTCTGGCTGGATATCTTTAATCTTTACAAACGCTGGAATTCTGCTTAACATCTCAACCCATCCATTCAATCGTGCTTCGGGGGGCTGATTTCCTACCGTTACACTTGCAGATCGCTTATTCGCCGTGCATAGCATGAAGGTTGAGCAACTCTGGCGTCTTTTAAATATGAGGAAGATGATAGTATTCGACACTTGGGATATCATCAAATGCAATAAGTCAGCGGAAATCAGGCAGAGTAAGGTATGTTCAAAAGAAAGTTGAATCCACCACCGGGCGTTCGAAGGAGTGGTAGTTGATATTAGGAATGTAGCGGCATAGTGTGGTCCGCCGAACCACGTGTGCAATGCGTGTTCAGCACTGCCCAAGAAAACTGCTGTTGGGAAATGGCTATCTGTAATCATCTCTCCAGGTCGTTAAATTGGGATTTGTGTATGCCTCAATGTGGTGGTAAGCGGCAACACAATTTAGCAGCGAAGGGAAGGGCACTCACTGGTTGATGTAGTCGGCAATGGGGAAATCTTTTGGATCACAGACATAGTTAATCGCGTCCTTGCCATTGGGCCGGTACACCCATATGTAGTCAACTCACAAGGTCACGGGGTACGGTATGTGCTTTGTGTCCACTGTACCGAAGTTGGTGGACTGGCCTAGGTTCATGGGAAGATACTATCGTGATCATATTAGCGGCCGTCGCAATTAGAATAAGAATAGAAAGCGGCACGCTTACCATAGGTTCCTAGGGTACAGGCCTGGCGGAAATTTTGGTGGCGGTATCGGCCCCCACACCGGCGGCGTTGATCGTCCACGCGACTGCACCATTTGCAATCCACGAGATATACTGGAATGTACAAGGTTAGAGATGATCGCACCGTGTGCCTGGCCGGTAGATGAAAACCAATGAACAATGAACATACCGCGTCAAAACCCGGCTTGTAATCTATCCCGTATGCATTGAAGTAGCAGTCTTGGTCTATAGCCGGGCACGGTCAAAAAAAGCGGATATGTAAGTTAAGCAAGGAATGACTTAATGAAGTCAGTCGCCACGGACGTCGCCTGCTGGTCCAACCCGCCCGTGTAAGTATTTTGCACATTGATGCTGGGGTTCGGTATGATCAAGTTTGCTGATGCATTCGGCTAGACTTACCCCTCGTTGAACGATGCCTACTGGACTAACTGGGACACTTGGCTGGTAAGCGGAGTTCCATGATCTACGCCCCCTCAATTAGACAATGAATGGAACTGCGGCTCAGCGGCAGATTTAAATACCTCCCTGAGCCTCGAATATGTCGATTTCAGGGGCGGAGCGCCCGATGTGCGTCCCGTCCGAGTATATAGGCCCTGGGTGGGATTCACCAGGAAACGTGCATCTGGACAAGCGCTGACTGAGCAGGTAGAAGAGCTGGTCGTTGACGCTCGATGCGTCGCTGGTGGTCGCCGAGAGGGGCAGTTCGTTCAGGGTCTAGTTCGGGGTGGTTCTAACATTGGACTCGTCGTACGTGTGTGGCCACTGTGAGGCGATTTAGAGACAGCAAATTCATCCAGTCGATTGTCACTTACTGTGCCTTCTAATGACGCCCCATAGTCAGCGCGTCCGAGGTTGCCCGTCATCTAGCTAGCAGGCCATAGGCTCACGATGTTGGGAGCACCGGGTAGGACAACGGCCATTTAGACTATTCTCCCGATGAAGCGGAATTTGTTCCACGACGACATCATTCCGCCCTGGTAGTCCAGCCGGTGCGTTTGCGTCTCTGACAGAGTGATCTTCAAGGAGCCGTCCGCGGTGATGATCCCCGCGGGATCTTACCATTCCATGTTGTTTGTCTGTAACACCAATGTATTAACACGCCTCATTTACCACCCGTAGTGCAGATTTAGGGCCACCCAATACGGGTCATCGCCTGGGTAGAACGTACGTCCGTCCGTGTTGAATTCGTCGTCGCTGAAAATGAGCTGACATTCCGATCCACCGCCATATGAGGTCGTGGTGTATGCACTCGAAGGCGTGTCGGGATTGACAAGACCCCAGTTTCCGGCCGTACTTGGCATTTGGCCAATACCGTTGATCCCGCCTACGTTGTATCCGCCAAGGGCCGACAGACTTTTCTTCTCGAAATAAGTAATAATCAGACATCCCATGCTGTGGCGTCAAGTCAGCGTCATGGCGCGTCTATGAAGTCACAGAAAACATATAAAAGAGTCCCAGCAAGTGCACCGAGTACGAATTGACAGCCCAGATTCGAGTGACCTCGGCCATTGATATGTTTCAGGGTCGGTCTCGCCTAGGATCGGAATTGTGGAGAATCTCGGCTTGTTCTGCATAACCGGCTGTGACATCAACACCCCAAGGATGAGATGAAAGGAATAACTATCGCTCTGTGATCAGCCAGTGCTTTGCGCGAATGCATTAGCCCAAGATAATGCACCTTTTCAGAGATGTGTCGACTTGAAATGGGGGGTATGGTGGGTGATGATGCGGTAACTGCTGCACCAAATGTGCAAGGTGATTGCTGCAAAGGTGACAAGTCAGCACCCTATGCGCGAGCTCAAGGGGCTGAATGAGCTGGCGATAAGTTACGCACCATGTTGCTTGACCTATGAGTACCGCGTGATACTGAAGGGTTGGGGCCCGATTTGCTTCCCCACTGGCAGATGGCGGAAAGAGACTTGTTGCGGATGAAGCTTCGTCGGGTCTGAATGCGCAAAGCTGGCTGAGACATGGCTTTTGACGAGACTTCTGTGTAGGTGACACCGCGCGCCGGTCGAGGTTGGACTTTCAGAGGGGCAAGGCAAAGGCAAGGACGGTATAAAATTGTACGGCGTCGTCAAGAAACAGTCGCTACAAAGCCGATCTGGCACTCCTGCTCGGGGCTAGCCCGAAAACAATGAAGCTCACGAATACCGACGAGGGGCCGTGTGCGTATTCAATTTGCGACCTAGTTGACGCTGACAGTTGGTTCTGAGTCAGTTTGTCGTAGGTTGACAAGTCGGCTGTACATGTTGACAACGTTGACAATGACAAGCCAAGAGGCACGTCGGTCCGGGTCGGTCATTGCCGCCGAATCCCGATGACCATCCGAAGTCAACGACGTGCTCGAAGTTGGCCTCCTCCAACCTGTGATCCCATCTCTCGCTGTAAAGCACATATACGTAATCTGTGCGCCATCTAACGCTTTTGTGGTCTTCAAACCTGCCTCCTAGTATTAGTGCGACCACCAACTTCGCATTCAACTCCGGATCCACGATGTGCAATCCTCCCTCGCCAGTCATTTCGGAAAAGCGCAGGTGTACTCGAGGGCGTCTTTGATAAGCAGGAGCATATCAAACGCGAAGTCTCTTGACTAGGTCCTTGATGGGCGGCGCGAATGGGTCAGCAGGAGGAAGGTGAGGAAGACGAAACTCGCAGTCAGCGCTGGGTCGCTCATGCAGAACCGCCCCACTTGCAAATAGCACATCCACAAGACGACAATTGCAAGGAGCGTCAAGCAGTGGTCGTCCATCTCCGAAGCACACACGATGCCATGCCCGACGTACCTCTCCACACGCAGTACCCTGCCCAGCGCAAACGCACCTGGCAAAGGCCACACGTACATTCCGCCCGCCGTCGTTCCGTTCGCTGCCGTACACGAGCCCGCCCGCTGCGTAGGTCGCCTTACACACGCTTACTACCTCCCCGCCGCCACGGGATCCGCTCGTCGTATAGGAGTGGAGAGAAGCCGTACACTCCGAAGCTCATAACCTCGAACACATCGCCGGTTCTGAGCCTCAACAGCCTTCCGACGCCCAGGACCCATTTTAGCGCGAAACTCAACCACCACCACCAGATCCCACCTATTCGCGCCGCCATTAGCATCAATTTCCCCCACTTTCCCGTCGCATATCTCGGCAGACGAATTCGCCTAGCTCCTGGCGTCGAGTAGGCGGAACTCTCAGGCGAGCATTATGACTGCTACCCTCCCGCGGACGGGTTTCTGTTCGTGCCTATGCGACTGGAGATGAAGGGTGATTGAAGCGGAACTCAGGGGTCGAACCAGGTGGATGATGATGAGATAAGAAGGGTCAGGTGCGGGAAGGGCTGCGAACGCAATTCGGCCGAAGTCGTCGCGTCGCTGTTTGAGGTATCCGTCCAAGACTGAGAACAAGAACCATACCGCCCCGCCCTCACGCGCGCAGATGCGCACGGCGTACGCACCCATCACCGGGCCCGATTTCGCCAACTTCTCCAGTGTGGGCAGTACCACCGGCCGCGGCATGGCATTTCGCAATCGCAATCGAAATACGAAGAGCTTGGCGTGGCTGGACTTGGAGTTGGATGGGGATGAGCGATTGAATGGGTACAGGGGTCAGGAAGGAATGGGATGAGAGCCGGCGAGGATCGATATGCGGGATATGCCCTCTGCCTCACCCGAAGCTTCGCCCGTCCTATCCCGTGCGACCCACAACGCGAACGCGCATGTGATGTCGAAAGGCGGCGCGCCGATGGAGATCACGACGAGCGCGAGGCAGCCGCAAGTCTTTCCCTTCACCCAATCCACCTCAAAGTCGAGTTCGACGTCTACCTCTCGTGAAGCGCGACGCGTTCATCTGCGCATGCACGTCGGCCCAAACCCCGCACGCCGTTATGGGACTCGGGGGCGGGAGCAGCTGCTCCGGGAACGCACGGTTGAGCGCGGCGAGCACGGGGACGATGAGCACTCAGAGGACCTCTGGGAGCGGGAAAGGGGAAGTTGTGGGACGCCGGTCGCATCAACGATGAATGAAGCTACAGGAGGAGAGGGGGAAGGCGGACTGCCAGCGGGAGAGAAGGTACGCGTGCGAAGTCGCGCCGCGGGGGAAGAGGAGTCAGCTCACGTCCGTCGGAGGTCGGGAGGTGTACAAGTTGGGGGCGATCAACACCAGTCAACACCCTACATGGCGGGGTGCGAGCACCAGAGTATGGGGGCGGGAGTGGGTGGAGGAGTTCTGGGACGGTGACGCCGCCGCTGCCGCCGCCGGGATCAACTATCGCGAAGAAGAGATCGAGTCTGCGTAGATCACATCGGACAGATCTGCCATCCTACCCATCCATTGGACCATGTTTCATCTCCCGTACGGTACATCTCAGGATCTCGCACTGACATCATGATTCACACGGTGCTCTGTTCTTGTTGCTCTTGATTACTTATGCATGTTGGCCTCAACTGGTCGTGCTTATTGATGGAATCTGCGCACACTTTCATTAATATTGCGCTTATGCTGGACAGCAACTTATCAGTATTCGGACACGGAACACGGACACGGCGGACTTGCTCAGATCTTACACGTGCACGAGGCTGACTCGCTGTGATCCTCATGGCGCCCCACACACACTTTGACTTCCAATTATTGCAAGCAGGCGGCCTTTCACGACGAACTAAATTGCTCAATCATCAGCACGGATTGTGCAGCTCTGCCTTCGTGTCCGAGTTACTCTGCCCTTGACTGTCGCTGACTACGCCACATTTTCGCCAGCTTTCTTGCACGTAGAACGCCAGCTGTTACTAATAAGATCACCAATCTCCTAACGCTCGAAGGAAGACATCACATTAATATTAGACTCCGCGTCTTCGGTGTAGTGTTGCAGCACCCCAGCAACTACCTGAGTAATGTGTGCCCGACAATACGGATCGCATCCTCGAGGCATAGCCATCGCAGTTATGCGCAACGATCCGTCGTTTTGACAGCTGGCCCCTCGGAGCCACGTTTGATGCACCCAGCTACAGACAGACGGGTTTCGTGCTACTTATACTGGATCGTTCACAACTTCACCCCAACGCTTTCGAACTCTCACATTTTTGACAGCAATAACCGTACTGGGCTCAAATTTGAAATCATGCTATCTGCATCATCAATAGGTGCGCATATCCAGGAAGCGTTTTCAAGCATCCATTACTGACGATCGAATTCACTGCCAGATGTACGGGCCCTTGGCGATTTACCATATCCGAGACCGAATCGGAAACTGACCCACTTGTTTCGACTCAAAATTGATGGCAAGAAGGTCTTGGAGTCGAAAAAAGTGCCGCGCGAATCCCTGGTGTGGAAGGAAAATATGAAATTGTGAGTCATGCACGATACGATTACGATCTGCTTTGAAACTGCTCTAACATTTGGCCCGCGTTAAGGGACTTCACACCATCCTCCAATGTCGAGATTTCCTTGCATCGCAAGAGCCGCATGTTCAAATGGCGAAGACCTGTTCTAGTGGCGGAGTACAGTGGGCGAGGGACGGATTTTCTCGGCACCGGTAAGTATTTATTCTAGTGTTACATGCAAGGGGCATGCACTGGAGCGCTCCGTGAAACCAGGCCTAACCGTGTGGTCGTGGGAAAGTGGCTGTGCCACGCGCGCGTTTGACTCAAGTCTAGCTGCAATTTCGCGCCACAGGCTCTAGCATTTGAGGTAAGCCATGTAACTACAGTGTTTCTCATGTTCGTATAGTGCAGTAAATTCATGAAATATTGTGTACTCTTTTATGTACCATTTTTGGCCTTTTATCAACATTGGTATCTGATATTGAGCTTGAAACTTTGTCTGGTCTTCTTTTTGTCAACCCAACATCAATCCCATCACAGTCAAGAATATTGCTGTGTCTTCTCCAGCCCAGATTGGTTTGCTCTTATCTTGCCTAGGTTAATTGCGGTCCTGCAGAGATCACAAGCCATCCAGTGAGTATGGGTGATTGGGTCAATAACAGAAGATAGCTCTATTTGACCATTATCGAAGCAAACCGAGACAGTTTCAGCTCCAGGAGTCCTCCCAGTAGGCATACTTATATGTATATTATGTTGAGTTTATGTAGAATGTGAATGAGCAAGAGAAATGTACAGATCGGTGCGGAATACAAGCCCAATTATCTCGTGTGCAGCACAGCCACTTTCCCACGACCACACGGTTAGGCCTGGTTTCACGGAGCGCTCCAGTGCATGCCCCTTGGTTACATGACAGGAAATTGAACTTTGGAAGGTGTAGCGCAGGAGCTCGTCGCCAAAGCTGGGGCATCACGCCTCGCCATCAAGGTTGATGTTATCGCCAAGTCCCATGAAGATTTCATGAAAGCCGTCGATGAGGATAGGTCACAGCTGGCGGAATTCAAGGGGGCTGATGCTGCCCAGTCAGCGATCACCATCGGTGCAAAGCTGGGTACTGCGCTTGCGGCGCTCATACCCGTCATCGACAAGTTTGCCAGTGTAAGTCTCATGTATCTTGGATTCGAATTGCGGTGCTCATGGAAGATTATGAAATAGGCGCACCCACTTTTAAACGTTGCTTGGACCGTTCTCTCCTCTGCATATAAGGTCAGAGAGCATTCCAGTATCACGCGCATACATATAATTAAACCATAACCTGCGCACAAGGTCGCACAGAACCAAATGGAGCAGGATAGCTCTGTCCTAGAGCTGATCGATAGGATGCAGGAAATGGCCGGAGTGGCCAGCGCTTGTCCAGACCTGCTCAAGATCGGCGGTACCACGGATGTCATTGAAGAAATCAGCAGAGCGGCAATCGAAGTGGCGAGGCTCGTGCATGACTTCGTCCAACCATCCATCGGGGGGAAGGCGAAATTCCTAGGTCAGTGGTATTTCTTGAGGTTCATATGTTCGAGCATCGTCCTGATTCGTATTCGGTGGAACAGCACGCGCCGTCGTGAACCCGCTTTCGGGCATGCCCGACAGAATCGCAGCGAGCAAGCAGCAATGCGAAGAGCTCACCAAGAAGCTCGGTCTCCGGACAGTAATTGATACGAATGCAAGGATGAAGGAAGTTCAACATCACCTCAAGAGTACGCTTCCCCATCCTGACTCCGCTGAATTTAATATCAATACCTTGACGCTTTCAGAAAGAGAAGTCCAACAATGGATACACTCGGCGGACTCTGATACTTCATCAAATTACAATGCAGCGCGGAAGGCGCATCTGCCGGGGACTGGTTCTTGGTTTCTTGGCGGAACAGAGTTCGCACAGTGGAAGGAGCGGCCGGGCTCAGTGCTCTGGCTCGAAGGCGGTCGTACGTCTTCTGACATCGTCACAGTGATCGTTAATTGCTCAACATGATATCTCACAGCGGGAAGTGGCAAGACAGTCTTATCGTGCGTGTTTCATCTCCACATCAGCGGTACGGTATTGAGTATCACCTTATCTAGCGCATCTGCCATCGACGAGATTATGGCCTTCTGTGATTTGAAACCCTTGGTCCGAGGCTACGCGTCCTTTTTCTTTGATGCGAGAAACACGAAGCTACAGGACTTAGCTCACGAAAAGTTCACTCGATCCCTCATCTCCCAGCTATCTCACAGATGTGGCGACAAAATACCCACCGCCTTGGTAGAACTGTACAACACCTGCGGCCAAGGGCATCGCCAACCAGACCTACCCTCACTGGAGAAGACTTTTCTTCGTATTTTGGAGTGCTTTGAGGAAACATACATCGTGATCGATTCGCTCGATGAGTGCACCGCAAAGGAAGAACTTCTGACGTGGATAGAGTCTGTGACTTCGTCAAAGTCCTCAAGAAACATTCGACTTCTGGTCACGAGTCGTTTCCTGCACCAGATCGAGAAAGGCCTCACTCATCTCTCTGGTCTTCCGAAAATCGAGATCGGAGATCGGTCTGCGGAGAGCGACATTAGGGCTTACATAGACGCAGAACTCAACAAGACGGACAAGTGGAAGCAGCCAGGCGACAAGGAGCTGATCAAAAATGCACTTTTGCCTCATTTCGGAATGTGAGCATTTCAATTCTTAATGATCGCCTTTTTATGATGCTTAATCACGATAGGTTTCGATTCGTGGCATTGCAAATGCACGATGTGCTGAAATGCGAAAACAAGAAGCAGCTGAAGAAACAGTTGTCGTCCTTGCCCCAAGATCTCAATGCAATATACGAAAAGATCTTTACAGATAGCAAGGATCCAGGGGAGCTACAAAAGTTCCTGCAGTGGCTGGCATTCTCGAAACGTGACATGACCAGGAAAGAAATCGACGAGGTTCGAACGGTGGATTTTAGTGGAGCCGATGGTCCATTATATGATCGTGAAATGCATTCCGAGGAGCCATTAACCGTCGGCTATGGGCTGGTTACTGAGATTGACGGTACGATTTCAAGGCCATGAATTAACTACATTATACTAACACATGCGCAGGGACGGTCAAATTAGCGCACTTCTCTGTCAAGGAGTACCTCATGGAGCGGATGAAATCTGAGGCAGAGAAGTATGGTTGCACCAGCGAGCAGCTTTCGCACTCCGTCATCGCTCAAACCTGTCTGGCACAACTGCTGTATTTCGACCGTGATATCATCCTCGACGGGGAACCTCCAGGCTACATCTCTAAGAAACATTTATCCTCGTTCCCGCTAGCTCAATATGTGGCGGAGCATTTCATCTACCATGTTCACTCCGCCCACGCAGATTATCCTCAGTTCCTGAAGTTGTTGGTGAAGGTATTCGCACTGCCTCGAAACCGCGCAATGATCAATTGGATTCGGTTGGACGATCCGCACTATCCAGGCTCGGAATATGGCCGCTGGAAATCTGAAGATACTGTGGCATCCCCTCTGTATTACGCTTGCCTCGCCGGCTTGACCAAAATTGCGGTGCATTTAATCACCAATGGCGCAGATGCCAATGTCGTGGGAGGGGACTACGGCACGGCACTACAGGCAGCATGTGCGCGAGGTCACATCGAGATCGCCAAGCTCCTGCTCGACGCCGGGGCCGACGTGAATGTCGCGGGAGGGCGCTGTGGCACGGCACTACGGGCAGCGTGTGCGGGAGGTCACATCGAGCTCGCCAAGCTCCTACTGGACGCCGGAGCTGATGTGAATGTCGCGGGAGGGCGCTTGGGCACGGCACTACAGGCAGCATGTGCGGAAGGTCATATCGAGCTCGCCAAGCTTCTGCTGGACGCCGGGGCCAATGTGAACGCCGCGGGAGGGGTCTTTGACACGGCACTCCAGGCAGTATGTGCGCGAGGTCACATCGAGCTCGCCAAGCTCCTGCTGGACGCCGGGGCCGATGTGAGTGTCGCGGGAGGGGAATATGGCACGGCACTACAGGCAGCATGTGCGCGAGGTCACATGGAGCTCGCCAAGCTCCTGCTGGATGCCGGGGCCGATGTGAACGTCGCGAGAGGGTACCGTGGCACGGAACTACAGGCAGCATGTGAGGAAGGTCACATCGAGCTCGCCAAGCTCCTGCTGGACGCCGGGGCCGATGTGAACGTCGCGGGAGGGGACTATGGCACGGCACTGCTGGCAGCATGTGCGGGAGGTCACATCGAGCTCGCCAAGCTCCTGCTGGACGCCGGGGCCGATGTGAACGTCGCGGGAGGGCGCTATGGCACGGCACTACAGGCAGCATGTGCGGGAGGTCACATCGAGCTCGCCAAGCTCCTGCTGGACGCCGGGGCCGATGTGAACGTCGCGGGAGGGGACTATGGCACGGCACTGCTGGCAGCATGTGCGCAGGGTCACATCGAGCTCGCCAAGCTCCTGCTGGACGCCGGAGCCGATGTGAACGTCGCGGCAAGGAGCTATGGCACGGCACTACAGGTAGCATGTGTGGCAGATCACATCGAGCTCGCCAAGCTCCTGTTGGATGCCGGGGCTGATGTGAACCTCGCGGGAGGGCGCTCTGGCACGGCACTACAGGCAGCATCTAGGCGAGGTTACTCAGATATTGCCAACCTGTCGTGCGAGCGCGGGGCCCTAGAGCCTCACGGTGACGAAGATGATCATAGTTCTACATCCACGTCGACGGATTAGATACAAATAACAATATGCCAATTCTTGCTCATCATCGGACTCACTGATATTCATGTCTCGATTGGAATCTGAAAATGTTGTTCTTGGCGGGACAGTATACATAGGATCCACCTTGATGTAAAACAGATACGAAGCGCGTTACATAGAGCACAATGAAATCAAATTCCTGGATTGACTCTTGACAGCCCTCAGTTTGTCGCCAGAGCCATGGCCAGCCAGACGGCAGCCGTATAATACTGAGTTTGTGGTCTTGGTGTGGCACGAATAATATGTGCTGGATGCATGTTCATTCTGGCAGGAGCGGCGGCCTGTCATGGGGTAGATAGCTCTCTGACGGATGTGATGACTCAGAAGATATTGCAGATGGAAGCAGCGAGAATTGGACAATTGGCATGGCGGTTCGAGTCAAGATCGGCGGATAGCTCCCAGTCCATATGTCGTTAATTCCTTCACACGGTTTCCTCTGATTCCGTTCACCACTTCTCGTTGTGTTTCGTTCACAGCCGGCTGTCCGGTCTCCTGAAACTGTTTCTCCTGGCAATACTAATCTAGTTGCTCAGAACTGGTTCACTGGCGGGGCTCTGTATTCTCGCTAGACCGCTGCTGGGGGATTTTTTTGAACTTTCAGTTCCTGGAAACCACAATTTCAACCATCCGTTTTCAGTCTCTGGAAACTACAATTTCAAGCACCTATTTCATTCTGTAGGAACTATAATTGTAGATCAAAGGCCAGGCTCATTATGGTTTTACTACACCGCTGCTGGAAAAAAAATTTGACTTTCAGTTTCTGGGAACCACTCCTACACGCATCCATTTCAGTCTATGGAAACCAAAAATGTTTCAGCATCCATTTCAGTCTCTGGAAACCACAATTTCGAGCATTCATTTCATTCTGTAGGAACCATAATGGTGGATCGGGGCCAGGCTAATTATGGTTTTACTACACCGCTGCTGGGGAAATTTTTGACTTTCAGTTTCTGAGAACCACTTCATCACACATCTATTTAGGTCTATGGAAACCAAAAATGGTTCTCGGATGATACGGTCTCTCTGCGCTGCTCGGCAGGGAGATTTTTTTAGTTCCTAGCAACCAGTTTCACCAGCACTCCTGTTCATTCTTCCGATCTCTGGAAACCACTTTGCACGAGACAGTATGTATTCACTCCATTATGTACTACTGTAAATATAACATTTTCCGAATCACAAGTCTATTCCAGACTGAAAGAAACACCTTGGTGTAGATAATGGCACGGTCTTGAGACATGTAGCTGACCGATTTTCGAATGCGGTTCAAGCCGCCGTTCCCACATTCTGCCGCACTGGAATTGATTCTTGCAAGACGTGGATCGGTGTTGGAATAACTGGTCAGAAATGCTGCGGGGGCACATCTAGTGTGGCCTTTAGCATGGAACGCGTCGATGACGAACAGGGTATCAGCAAAGAAGTCAGGTTCCCGAGTCATGCAATACGGCCCAAGTGCGCAAGCAAAGTCGTACACAACAGTCTTGGGTGCTCGCGGCCATCGAGTTAGAATGGCGGAAAAGACGTCATTCCTGCCTTCGCCGCGGGGAATGCAGTGGAAGCCGTAGCAGACACTGTGAGTGCACCAACCACACATGATGCCGCCAGTGAGGCGTTGCTCTCCGTACTTGGAATAGAACTTGGAGCATTTGACACCGCGCCGCCCGCCAGGCTCTTTGCGAAGATCATGCTTGAGATTTGGATATCGAGGCCTGTGACGGATTTGGGCCAAACTGTAAGAACAGCCCGTCTTGATAAAGTTTAGATAGTTAGTGCTAAGTACATTGAAAGTAAATATAAGCAAAAACCTTCGACCAATCTGTGCCTGCAGACCTTGCGGAGTCGTCGATAGGAGGTGCTTCATACTTGATGATGCTCCTCAGCAGCGCTTCACCACGTTCAAGCAGCCACCGACAGAGGCGGAGCAAGTTGTCCGGGTAATGTTCTTGGTTAATTTCATGGTGACGTAGTGTTTCATACAGTGTTGGAATACCGACGTGTCACGAGTTGCCCCTATCTACCTGTCATACGGCCAACACATTCCATCCGATTCCATATCGTTCCACATCCTTCCACATCATTCCATCGCATTCTAGTCTATCATGGACTTACTTTACCCACGACACGTGCCGACGTTACTCCGCGTTTATCAGCACAACCTTCACGCGTCGCATGTCTATCCACGCGTTGTCCACTATCAACGGATCTTTACATACACATCTATGACTCCCCGGACCCCTTATTGTCATATACGCTTACCCTTAGGGCCCCGGATCATCAGTACGATTAGATTACAGTTAGTACAAGTAGACAGCGACTTAGACCTTGAGACCTTAGCTTATCCTCTTTGTCTCAAGGTACAGTCTCACTTACTATACCTTTAATATCATCTAACCTTTGTCTCAAGTGACTTGTATTCGCTCTCGATCACAAGGATCGACACCTCAACTACACCACTAACTATCTGCACCACTATAAGGCCCATCTGGGAACGACTACGAATACACGTCGTAACACGACGAGGCGTGAGGCATTTGCACTGGTCGGGTCGCTGACGAACATATTGAGAGCTTTGAGCGCCGGCCGATTAGACATCTGAAGCGCAGATTCTTCCGCGCTAAGCTGAAAAGATCAACTGTCCGCATGAAATGTGTTGTGCAAGAAATAGAGACTGACCTGTGTAAAGAGACGGCGATAGACTGCTGGAGCCTTATATTCAGCTCCAAGTGCCTCAATGCCAAAGTTAGCATTGAAAACATCCATTAGGGACTCGTGCAAAAGGCCCAATGCATCAGCAACGTTAGGGATTGCATCTACGCGGTCCAACAGTTCTTGAGCTGCCCTTTCAGTCATCCCAGATTCACTGTCTTCATCGGCATCCACTTCTTCGTTGGCGTGGAGAACAAGGGACCGTCCTGAAATAACTTTCCGCACGGCTTTCCGTAGCTTCTGGTCGGGAATGTACTGCATATGCGAGCTGTAGCGGACATTGTCACGCTGCAGTGAGTGTTCGTTCGATATTGTAGGCGGACAAAGGGATGGAAGCAGATGCTTCTGGCTGAATGCAAGTGTTATGCCGTCCCAAATGGTGTCCTCAGGAATAGGCCCGCAGACTGGACACAGCATCTCGGAGTCGAGGTCCTGCAGTCGCGCAAACGAGAACCATACACTTCGGAACATCTTTTCCGTCAGAAAAGACTTTTGTGAGTTGTAGTTTATGTATCGCCGTGAAATGGTGGCCACCCATGCCACGAATGGGGTTTCGGAAGATGTGAAAGCACTGGTATATTCATCGAGTAGATCATGAGTGCATAGTATACGATTGTTGTAGTTGAAAAGACCGAGTTCCCGAGTTTCGGGCCCGACAAAGCGACGACGGTTAGGTGGGCAAAGCAGGCACTGCTGTAGTTCAATGTCGGCTTCGTATGTTCCGACTAGAGTGTATATGATACATGGACGACGTTCGGCCTGACGCGTCGTGGAGCGAGTAGTCGGCGGGTGAAAGAAACATGACCCAGAATTTGTGAATGGAATGTAATTGGGGGGTTGGTGAGATGGACTAGAACACGTGTACAAGAAGCTGTCGCCCGAAAGTGAAGCCCACAGTGGGGCGAGGATGGGAAGATACGAAACCGAATGATCAGCCTGGCGAGCAACATCATATACTCGAGCTGGGGCGAAGGCATGTAAGCGGGTTAGAATAAGTGCAAGATAGATGCGGCGACATACCCGACACCAACAAGTCCTCATCTTCATGCTCAGGATGCAGCAAATCCCTTGCATTGGGATCCTGAAGCAACAGCTTCTGGAGTTCGTGGCGGGCCATCGTGATATGGCCACAGCCAGTGCCTTGGTCCTTTGTGCAAGACCAAATCCCAAGGCCGTCATTGGGGCCATTATATGTGATAACGGCGCGGCTCTTCACCGCGGTTTGGCCTAAGAATATCACTGAGAAATAGTTGAGGAAGCTGTCTGCGGCAGCAGCAGACTGCCGGGAGAACAGGATCACAGCTTCGTCATCTGTATCTCTATGAGTAAGAAATGTGGTTGAAATTAAAACAGCATACCTTTGTGGAATGTACCTTCCTCCGGTTCTCCTGTGTCGTCAAGCTCTCGGGAAAAGCAAACATGCACACATTCTCGGGTTGGAAAGAAGCACACTGCAACCCAATCATCTCCTATCTTTTTTCTTTGAAGATGAAACCAGCTGTCCTGGGTGAACACGACTCATTAGCAAGGTGTACGATTCACGTCGGAAATATCATCACATACTGTTCCTGCGTTGGATCTTACATCCCACCCCTGTACTACGTATATTGTTGTGGTGATCTGATAGAATGAGACGCCATCGTTTACAACCAGCTCGCAGTACTGATCATATGTGTCGCCCTCCAAGTTGGCGGGTGTAGAGGGTTTGTGTAATGCCTCTGTCCAAAAGTCCTCTTCGACAAGGTTAGAAACAGTGGTAGGGGATACCTGAGATCTACTAGGCAAATCATCTCCAGGCTCTTTCAGGTGTTGGCGTTTCCGGTTCCGATCTGGCTTTTGGGCACGCCGAGCTGGGGCCCGAGCAGCTGTGGCAGGATTCCACGAGATCGGCGAGATCGGTGTTTCTGGCAGAAATTTATGGAATACCTGAGTGGGTGATCCGGGTGGAGTGTTCAGAGTTATAGATAGAACTGGAGACTGAGGAGAGGAAAGCATAGAAGAGGTGGTGGGAGCGACTGCAATGTTCAAGTCGATCGTGTACGAAGTGTGTAAGCGCCGAATCCCGATCACTTTGGTTTCCTCAGACCGCCAACCACAATCCCAGTTTCTCTGAACCGTTTTGCAGCTTGGAGTATCAAATGAACAAAGATCTTTACTTCTGTCTGCCCTCTTTCCATTCCCTCGTTTCCCTCTCGTTATGGGTCCCTCTCGTAGTACCAGGCCACGTCGCTGTCGCCGGTGCCCTGACTCACCCTTGTTAACGCAGTGTTTGCACTCGAAAAGAAAAAAGGATCTAGTGAGTGCTCTCTTTTACCCTCAAAATTATGTGCTAACCCTCTTCGAAAGATTGAGTCCCAGGTAGAGATCGAGATCACTGCAGCGCCGGAATCTGCAGTGATCTTATTTCCAGCAGGTGGTGGCCCTTTAGACCTGCTGGAAATGGATACAGCGAACCCGGTGAGCCTCATTCACATTATTTTTCTCTTACAATTTAATAACAGGCGGTTTAGTGTCCCGAGGATCCTGAAGTGGCTCAAGAAAGTAGTGCACCGTCTGCGTTGGAACACACGATCGAGGACGCTGCAACGACTGTGAGTTTTTTTTTACTTTTACCCTGCTGTGTTCTCTAACAGATGTCTCCAGCTGACGTCTTTCATCGACCCGGCTCTCCTGGCCATCAGCCCATCACAACCTATGGAAACAATACCTGCCCAGACTGCAAGTGTTCGCACATCGCGTTCACCCTCGCCTCACAGAACAGATTGTGACAGGCCAACCAGTTACAATCCCATCCACGGATATGTAGAGGGGGTCAAAAGGGGGAACGAGGACTGGCGTAAGTCCCTTCACACTGGCTTTCTGACGTCCAAACTGAGCCCTTTATTAGACGTACTCCGCACAAAAGGTATGCGCCCTCTCATTGCCGAGTCGTCCAAGGCTGCGAAACGTTTCTCGCGTGGCATGGAGGACATCACGATTCGGGTGAGCTTTTAACCTTTTTGATACTATCCCGCCTTTGCTTATATATGACATTCAGAGCGAAAGGCTTTCAGCGGAAACAAACTCCTGGATGTTTGTCGCTGCTCAACATCCTAACGCAAATGGGCAGCTCATCCATTATACATCACCTCGCCTGAGACGGGATGCCAAAGAAGATACCGTCGCATTCATCCAACAGTTCTCGGTAATCATCAATGGTCTGGTCCATGCACGCCGCAGGGATGCATTGGAGATGGGTAAAGCCCTGGAAACTTCACGTCAGGAGGTGGTTGAGAAGGCTGCTCTTGTTCAGAGCCAGGGGGAGGAGATACGCTCCAAAGATGATCTCATTGCAAAGTACAAAGCCATTCTCGGGCTGACAGCTTAGCAGAGTAGAACACGTCTTACAGTTATTTAGAGATATTTTACATCTTACATCTCTCTCCTCACTCACACATAAGAACCCGTGCGGCACCTGCCCCCATCCACACCCTGTGCCGGAACCGTGGTCATACCCGCGGATGGTATGTGCGGCGATGCGGTAGGAGATGGCGAGGATGACAAGTGTGCTACTGACTGCGTTGCTTGTCACGACGGACGCGATCCAGGGCCGGAAAATGAGTTCAGGAGGGTAGAAGAGGAAGGGAGAGGAGGGGGACTCACACCAGCGACAAGGCCGAGCGGCATGGCGAGGCTCGTACCGAAGACGACACAGAACAGGACGAGGAAGGTGTCAATGGCGACACACAAGTTCCCCGTATACAACACACATGCGGATGAGAACGGGCGCGTGTTGCAATTCATCATGAGAATGCTCAGCGCCGAAATGGTGTGCATCTGCACATGGCAGTTCCACATGACCGCGACTGCCAAGTAAGTCTTCATTAGCGTAGCATAATCATATGCGGGATCGAGGGATCGGTGAGTAGTGCACCTTGGAACATGCTGGAGGCGATTCATAACCATAACGCGAGGGAGGAGACGGACTTGGGGTAACACACAAGGAGTAGGACGGGACAGACGTGCCATGCGGTGAGGGCACCGGACTGCAAGTCTGCAACTGAGTCCTGGCCTTTCCTATAGCAGATAGTAGTTAGTAGATGTACAATAAGCATAATACTTACTTTTTCCATTCCTCCCGCACCCTGTCTCCCTCTTCTCCTTGCCGTTGTGCTCATCGCAGATGAGTTAACATGATCAAAGACGATGGGCGCTAAACACCCAGATTACCCGATCAGGTTGTCTGCGAGATTGCCCGATCAGGTTCTGTGGTGCCTCGTTTGTTTGTCGTTGTTCGCTGAATAGCGGGTTCCAACAAGTGATTCAACTTTGATCCTTCTGTAAATATGTGTATTTGACATTTAAATATATTATGCACGCTTCAGAATTAGAATCGGACGTATACTGAACATGATTGGGGTGATATATGCGCGATAACCGCGATCACAGTCTTATCTCGCGGTTTTAGCTTTTTCTCTACCTAAAGGAATGTGGGCTCATTTCAGTAGATCAGGAAACGGAATACCCATCTATAGTATATACAGAACACCCTCTCGTTGTCCGTCTTTTCGACTTCCAAAATATAAGGGTCCGTTAGTGTAAGTATGTAGTTAATGGACATATCACACACGAAAGTCTACTGACATCTTGGGCTTTCCGTGTATCCTGGGTGCACTACTTTCCACATTTACTCTATTGAAATTGTGTCTTCTGGGATACGTCAAATGAAGTCAATACAACATATTCCAAGTGTCAGGTGCAGTTTATTTCACACTACACTTATATGAGACCCTATTATTTGGTCATTTTCGATGTTTCTGCCTTGGAGTGTCTGTATGATGTGCTAACACTATTAGACACATCATTCTAAGTCCAAAAAATTGATAATGTACATGCTAAACATATTTAAAAGGCTGCAGTAGACATATATAGCACTCTGAGGTCTCGCATACGAGCTGTAGAGTACGTGACACCAGGTGACATCAATACCTCCAACATATGAGCTTATAAGCTATCAATATGAATAATCCTGTACTATAGAGCTGTATTAGGGTTGTTTGAAGACCTCCAGATAGCGTAAATACCATGATGGCATCAAGAGGAATATACATGATGCATACATGAGGGGAGGTGGTTAATTTCAGCGATATACCCCATGTTACACAGGCCCTGGCGTGATTATATCCATTATATGTACGTTATCAGTAGTGTAAATGATGAATACATACATTTAAGATAGCAAGGAAGCCTGAATATTGTTGTGAGGAAGGGGGAGAGGGGGCAAAGCGGGGTGGCTGAAGGTTCAGCCACTCAAATTTCCCAATTCGCACGGTTCAGAATGCCAGTTTTGGGCGTCGGTCACATCTTCCTCAGCCAGCCTCAGCCTCTCATTGGCCTCTCACCTCCGTCTCGCTGCATAACCCTCAACTCTCCCGCTGACGCAGCGGACTGTCATATGGGAACACCCTCCGCATGCACTTGTGCCGGGGCCCTATGACTTGCACCTGAGAGTTGAGGGAAAATGTTAGCTTCTTCAGCTTTTTTTCCCCTGCCCGCTTCGTCTTTACTGGTGAGTTCATTCATCAGCCTACCCTCCATCAGCGCCCACGGACGTTACTGGGCGAACGCCATTGCCCTGGGCGAACAAGAGCGCTGTCACTAACACATGTCTGCCCACAGGTGCTTCGTCCTCTGCCCGCCCAATTGCGCACAGCGCGCCCGCCCACCTACGCGCATCGCACGCGCCCACCCACGTACATCGCACGCGCCCACCCATGCACGTCGTACGCACTCACCCACGTCCACGGCACGCGCCCATCTACGCGTATCGCGCGCGCCCGCCTACGCGTATCGCACACGCTCGCCTATGCGCACCACACAAGCCCGCAACTCGTGCACGCCCACCTACGCACAGCGCCCGCCCAACTACGCACATCACACGTGCCCATCTACGCAAATCGCGCACGCCCATCTACGCGTATCGCGCGCGCGCGCCTACGTGTATCGCAAAAGCCGCCTACGCAACTCGTGCACGCCCACCTACACCCACAGCACCCGCCCACCTACGCACAGCGCGGCCGCCCACCTACGCGCATCGCACCCGCCCACCCACGCACATCGCACGCGCCCACTTATGCACGTCGCGCCCACCCGTCTACGCGCATGAGAAGCTCACGAGACGCGCGAGACGCTCCGCATTCCATTCCACCCCCGCGAGGCGCTGCGCATTCCATTCCACCCCCGCCAGCGGTGCCGCGCGCGGTGCGCGGAGCGGTGTGTATCCCCAGCAGAAGTTTGAAGATCGCGAGACGCGAGAGACGCTGCGCATTCCAGTCCACCCCCGCCAGCGGTGCCGCGCGTGGTGCGCGGAGCTGTGTGTACCCCCAGGAGAAGATCGCGAGACGCTACGCATTCCAGTCCACCCCCGCCAGAGGTGCCGCGCGTGGTGCGCGGAGCTGTGTGTATCCCCAGGGGAACATCGCGAGACACGCGAGCCGCTGCGCATTCCATTCCACCCCCGCCAGAGGTGCCGCGGCGCACGCCTGTATACGCGCATCGCGCACGCTCGCCTATGCAGCTCGTGCACGCCCACCTGCACCCACAGCGCCTGCCCACCTACGCACATAGCACGTGTCTACTGACGTCGCGCCCGCCCATCTACGCGCGTCCCTTCCGTCGCGCCCGCCCGTCTACGCGTATCGCGTCCGCCTGTATACGCGCATCGCGCACGCCCATCTACGCGCATCCCACATGCCCGCCTACGCCCACCGCAGGCTTGGGGCATTTCCAGATGAGGCCAGCGCTTTCCGCTCCCTGGAACAGTTACCGCCGAGGATATCGACAGCGAGGCGCTCGCCGCCTGCATCCTCAACAAGCTTCGCGGCCAGCTTCCGGTTGATGCTGTCAAGGCTCCCATCAGCGACATCCGCAAGGCATCCCTCTTGACCACCACCACGGATACCCATGAGCAGGGGGCACAGAATCTCGCGGAGCTTGGTCTTGAGGAGCTGGCGAGCGCGTGGCAGATAGTGTTGATGCCAAGGTCCTGGTCAAAGTTGGTGGTGGGCAGAACTTGCGCGTCAGCGTCAGTAGGAAGTTTGCCGGCTCCCGATAGTACTAACTGACCATTTCAATTGGTATATGTATACATGAGCGCATATGGTACTTCAAGTAACTACAAGTAACTACATGAGTGCATATGGTACTACAAGTAACTACATGGGCGCATATGGTACTATGAGTAACTAATTGCATTCCTCTCTGATGGGAGCTGATTAAGGTACGTTAGCAATGTAGATTAGAATAAGATAAATGAACATACAGTAAATTCAATACGGCCTTCGAGCCCGTCTTCGTAAGCCAATTGATCGAAATTAGCCGCGAGCTGCTGAATTTGTTGCAGCAGGCGGGCTCTGGTTGCTGCATTACCCGAGAGCTGATTGTCGTAAAGCGTGTGCATATTGAGTCCCGTATTGGAGAAAAAATTCTGGGCGACAAACAGGCGAGTCCGAGGGTCCATCTTCTGCTTCAGGAAGAGTTCAGAATCACCGAGCTGGTTGGTGGCCTTCCAAGTCTTCCAAACATATAGCTCGAAGAGCGCGAGGTCCATCTGGCAGCCACAGTGGATGAAACCATCGTGTTTTTTGAGCCACTTGTCTTGCATCTCTGACGACATTTCTCCCAACGCAGGCCGACAGTAAGGAACCCCGGTGACCTTGTACACCGAGCTCGACTGGGGGTGTGTACCTTTGCGGCAGTTCTCGATATCGTCATGTTTGGTGCAGGTCTTGTTGTTCTTGTCGTGATAAAGGCAAATGATATTACCGTGGCTAGTCCTAAGCATACGCTCTGCAAGAGCCCGGCTGGTGGTAACGGCGTGTGGCAGAAAACCGGGGATATCCTTGACGCGACGAGGAAGCCAGGTAGGGATAGTCGTGGAGCCTGGATATCTGATAAATTTGTCGATAATAACATTACCCGCAGCTAAGTTGAACATATGGAGTTAGTCCTGAGACGAGGCAAGAGGAGACAGAAGACTCACCCGTAGCTGCTTCTTCCGCGCCATCTCCCACCAGCTCTTCAATTCTTTTGGCTTCGGCCCTCTCCTCTTCAACTCTTTTGGCTTCGGCTTTCTCCGCTGGCGATCCCTCCAGATCCTCGGCCAAATTCTTTGCACGCTTAATCGGCACTGCATCGGAGTCGCCGGAGTCATCGGAGTCGGCATTATGTTCGCGCTTGCCACTCGGTTTTACTTCCTCAGGCTCGGGAGAGGCGATATGGTCAATGGCTGCAGGGGAATTCTGTGGAGCAGCCTGGGCGAAAGATTGGGTCGACAACTGTGCCGCCAGCTGCCGTGCTGAGATCTCGCGTGCAGCAACGGCTGCCGGGCCGGCATCGGAAGCGGCTTCATCATCGCGAGCAAGCTGGAGTAAAATCTTCATGTGAGCGAGCTTCTCCATGGCGTTGGCTAGTTCCGTGCCCGCGCGACCTTCAGCACCTTTGTGATACATCAGTTTGTGATCATAATGGTAGGGCCTGTAACTTACCAATTCCACCACCTGATTGTCTCTTTATCGTGTTTTGTCGAACGACCCGCAGGCTCTCGGTGGCACCATCAATCACAAGCTGTTGTGACTGAATATCCATAACAATTTGCTCTTGTTTCAATGCATCAGCTAGGCAAAATACGAAGGGAGAGGGGAGAATTTACCAGAGGTTATAACGTTCATGATAATGGTTGCGAGGGGGGGGAAAAGAGACGGGAAAAAAACTGTTCTCATTTCCCATCACATTTATATACCATCATATGGTTCTCGGAGTCGGATATTGGTTTTGGTGATGAAAAAACAGTCTGTGCAAACCACATCTGGTATTGTGCCTGGCATTCAATTTGCATGTGATTGTTGCACCAAGGTATACACTGTTACAGCCTCAGTAAATTTTAATCTAGAATACTTAGCCGTTCAAGCAAACTGGCTCTTTCACATCATTTGAGATCCCTACAGGCCGGTTCTCAGAAACTAAAAGAAACTGGTTTCTAAAGACCGAAAGTGAGCTATCCGACAACAGTCCATACAAACTGGTACTTCCGCACCATTTAAGATCCCTCGAGGCCGGTTCTCAGAGACTGAAATGAAAGTTTCTCAAAACTGAAAGTAAGCTATCCGGTAACAGTCCATAAAAACTGGTACTGCCGCACCATTTGCGATCCCTTGAGGCCGGTTCTTAGACACTGAAATGAAAATGGTTTCTCAAAACCGAAAGTAAGCAATCCGATAACCGTTCAGACAAACTGGTACTGCCGCACCATTTGCGATCCCTCGAGGCCAGTTCTTAGACACTGAAATGAAAATGGTTTCTGAAGACCGAAAGTAAGCAATCCAACAACCGTTCAGACAAACTGGTACTGCCACACCATTTGTGATCCCTCGAGGCCGGTTCTCAGAAACTGAAATGAAAATGGTTTCTGGAGACCGAAAGTAAGCAATCCAATAACCATTCAGACAAACTGGTACCTACACACCATTTATCCCTCGAGGCTGGTTCTCAGAAACTGAAATAAATGTGGTTTCTGAAAACTGAAAGTGAGCTATCCAATAACAGTTCATACAAACCGGTACTGCCGCACCATTTGTGACCCTTCGAGGCCGGCTTTCAGAAACTGAAATGAAAATGGTTTCTGAAAACTGAAAGTGAGCTATCCGATAACATCTCATACAAACTGGTACTGCCACACCGTTTGCGATCGCTTGAGGCCGGTTCTCATAAACTGAAATAAAAGCAGTTTCTGAAAACTGAAAGTGAGCTGTCCAATAACAGTTCATACATACTGGTACTGCCGCACCGTTTGCAATCCCTCGAGGCCAATTCTCAGAAACTGAAATAAAAGTGGTTTCTGAAAACTGAAAGTGAGCTATCCGATAACAGTTCATACAAACTGGTACTGCCACACCGTTTGCGATCGCTCGAGGCCGGTTCTCAGAAACTGAAATAAAAGTGGTTTCTGAAAACTGAAAATGAGCTATCCGATAACAGTCCACACAAACTGAAACAAAGATAACGAGCTCTGGTTTACATGTGCTATTTGTGAGCAGCCTGTATGCACTGAATGGATGCCAGCAAAATGGGTTTATACAAACTGAAAAGGGTTGAGTGGTGCTGTGGAACTAAAAGGCGGGATGAGGTGTCACAAAACCATATGCAGGTTTTGATCCATACACACCAAAATGTGAACTTTGGTTGCCAGAAACCAGTAATCTTGAGCGGCAAATATGGTTTCCACACACCAGAGTGACCAACTCGCTAGCTCGGAAACTGGAAAGGGTAGACTCGATAGTGGTTTGCAGGCACCATTCCACTAGTAGCATACGGTAAAAGAAATATTATTGGTTCACAGAAACCGTTCAGCCGGCGGTGAACGTGTTATGATGAAATGGTGTGAACGGAATACAAGGTAATGCAGTGAGCGTTTTACCGGCATAGCAGCCGTCCCCTGCCCCAAGATCGGCTTTGGGCCGGGCTCATTACAGAGTTTGACCAATACCGCCCATGTCTGTTGTCTCCACATGTTTCCTTTACATATGAGGCTTCGACTCTTTTATTAATTCCAACGATCTCCTCTCTTTCGAATCTTCATCGGAGTCGCAATCACTTAGTACCGGCCTCTGTCAGGCTCGCCGGCGCGGAGAAGTGGCTTGTACCGAACCTAATCAATCATAGTATCGCCTGCACTGACTTAGCTCCGCGACAGGCAATCCGCATCGACAAAGCGCGACGACTTCAAGGCGTCTTTGTAGAGCATGAGCGGAGGTCTCAGGCTAACGAGTAAGCAGGCAAATCTCTCAGTCGCTTTCAGGCAGCATATCCTAACGCGTACCTGGCTGGCTCATAGGAATCGCAGGAATCCCCGATTCTCGATTCTCAGCATCTTAAGACTTCGTCACGTATGAGATGCAGCTCTAGCCTCGAGCTGGGCATGGCCATGGGGTCCACATCCACTATCAACCGAAATGTATCGCTACCGGTGGTCACACATATGGCTGGTTCGTCCTTCTTCCTTCCCAGTTCCATTAGCGGCTGAGAAGAGCGTCCATTCCTGTCCAGCCCAGCACCAGGGATAGCATTAGACTTTCGACTTGGACTTGCGACTTGGCCATGGGAGGCAACGAGATTCAGCCACGACGAGGTACCCAGTGTCCCTCTCCGTACGCAGCCATTCGGCGCAAACGCACAAACACACACGGAAAAGCCCACCCGCCCGTCCTGCTCATCCCCGAGTCCATCGCCGCCCCGCTGTCCTTCATCACCCCGTCTCCCGTCACCTGGGATCGCTCCCGTGCACCGGCCGGCCTGCTGCGTGTCGCCTTTCACGCGCTCGTGACCTCCCCGCGCTACGTGATGTGCTTTCGAGAACGGTGGGGGGAACGCCATGCACACGAACCCTATCCACGACGAACACCACACCTTTCCGAGTCGGTCCCTTAGCAGCCCTGCGATGCCCAGGACCCCTGATAGCGCGAAACTCAACCCACACGATCGAAACCCGGCCCCCTCCGCGCTCCCCTTGGCACCGCCCCCCACGATTCCGCGCAGCTCTTCACGTCGAATAAGCGGAACTCGGGGGCGAGTATCACGAGCGCTACGCTCCCGTGGACGAGGTTGCATAGCAGTCATATGTATGCGACTGGGGAGGAACGGGGCGGTCGAAGAGGAATCCAAGGTCCAACCAGATGGACGAAAATGGGCGGAGCATCAGGGGTGCGAGAGGGAGCAGGCGCAATTCGGCTGAGGTCGTCGCATCCCTCTCCCAATCGCGGCCCCATTCTGGCCAAGACCGAGCCCGAGACCAACATCGCCTCACCACCGTGGGCGGGTGGGCACGTACGCGCCCGATTTCGTGAACTTCTCCAGCGTCGGCAGCACCTTCGGCCGAGCCATGGTGAAGACTATCACGTTTCGTGGGAGTGATACAAGGGCCCTGGTGGGGCTGGATTTTGAGTTGTATGAGGATCGGTACCGGGATGTAGAGGACGAGTTCGGGAGGCAGGAGAAGAGAGCCTAGCGAGCATCTATATGCAGGGATATCCCCTACATCGCCCGAGACTTCTCCTGCCCTATCCAGCGCGACTGCGAATGCGCATGGGATGCCGAAGAGCGATGCACCGACGGGGAACATCACCAGTGCCCATGCACACGCAGGCGCGGGACGACTACAGATGGCGGAGAGCAGTGTGATGGACGCATGCCTGTGCAGCAGGTCTTCCCCTCCGCATCACATTCAGTTTCAAATTCGACCTCGACGCCGGATGTGGCACCTCTGCATGCACGCCACGCGGTTCAAGTCGGAGAGTCATAAGCGGGCATTGGCGCTGCGGAGTCCGCCGCCTACATCGGGGTCTAAGTCTGGGTCTGCTTCGGGGGTGGGGGCGAGCGGGAGATGACTAACAGACGAGAGCAGCCGGGGCCTCGCGCCGAAGGCTTTGGGACAAGGAGCGGGGGTTGTAGTCAAGACGAGTACGCATCTCTATCTCCTGGTGGTGGCGATTTCCCCTGACCATGTCAACTCTACAGTCGTTGTTCTCCCAATTGACCTCTCCCCCTTCGTGGACGTCTCCGTGCAGGTGTACTTCAATACCCTCGCAAATGCCCAGTACCTTGACAACGCTGTTAGTCCATCCATACTTCCCACTGAGCGCCGCTCCTCATCTGATGTTTTGCTTTCCAGTACTTCAAGTGCATGAATCCGCCGTGCTCGTAGAGCGATGCAAGTGGGAATACCGAAGTGAGCTCCTCACGTCTTCGTCGCTCATCGGTCAACCCTGACCCATGTATGGCCTTCAGCTTCGTCCTCTTGCTGCCCTAAGGCTCGTCGATTCTCATCTTCACCGCCAACACCGCTGCATGGGCTTAGAGTAAGTCCCAAGTTGCTGTCTTCTGTGCACGTAGAGGTACTAAAGAGCTGGTAGAGATCTTGAGCGTCATACGGCTGTATATCGCACCTCAAACAGCTTTCTTCCACGATCTACCAATACTGTATCGAAGCCGCCGGTTGTCTGTCCCTTCTTGTTCCAACTACCAAGTCGATAGATCGGCCTTTACTACGCTAGCAAAGTGTGTTTTGGGACAGTTGCGCCCGATTACCTACAACTACTGGTCATATTTGCTCTTTCCACTTGCATATTTGGCCCCGTTAGGACCTTCGTTCACCAACGAGATTATATCTGATGTTGCTGCCGATTATCGTAGCTTTACCCCCTGCCCTTAATATGCGGGAAGAAGGTCTATGTCCTTGACGTTCAGACCACAACTAATACACCATCAGAATCTGCCACACGGTGAGGATGTTTGATGTTTCAACGGTCATCTTGTAATCTCGGCGGATCCCTCTGCCTATGCCCGTCACCTGAGGATCCTTGGACTGGCACTTCCTCGCATCGGAATTAGCTGTTTCTCACTCTGTTCGCTTTATAACGTGTTCCACGACGACATCTTTCCCCCCTGGTAGTCCAGCCCGTGCATTTGCTTCACGGAGTGATCCTCAAGGACGTTCGTGGTGATGCTCCCCGCGGGGTCTTACCGCTTCTTGTTATTCGTCTGTAACATCAACATGTTGACACACATCGATTGGGATAATTCTAACCGTTCAAGTTTACCGCCCAATAGCGCAGATTTAGAGCCACTCAATACGGGTCATCGCCTGGGTAGAACGTGCGTCCGTCCGTGTTGAACTCGTCACTGAAAATGAGCTGCCATCCCAAACCATCGCCATATGAGGTCGTGGTATGTGCACTCGAAGGCCTGTCGGGATTGACAAGACCCCAGTTTCCGGCCATACTTGGCACTTGGCCAATACCGTCGATCCCGCCTACGTTGTACCCGCCAAGGGCCGACAGACATTTCTTCTCGAAATAAGTAATAATCAGACATCCCCACGCTATGGCGTCAAATCAGTGTCATGGCGCGTCTATGAAGTCACAGAAAACACATAAAAGAGTCCCAGCAAGTGCAGCGAGCACAAATAGACATTCCAGATTCGAGCGACCTCTGCCATTGATGTGTTTCGGGCTCGGGCTCGGGCTCGGGCTCGCCTAGGATCGGAATTGTGCTCGGCTTGTTCTGCATAACCGGATCTGGCACCGACGCCCCAAGGATGAGGTGAAATGAATAATTATCGCTCTGTGATTAGCTAGTTCTCTGCGCGAGTGCATTGGCCCAAGATAATGCATTTTTTCAGAGATGGGTCGACTTGAAATGGGGGTATGGTAGGTGGAGATGCAGTAACTGCTGCACCAAATGTGCAAGGCGATTGCTGCAAATGTGACAAGTCAACGCCCTATGCACGAGCTCAAGGGGCTGAATGAGCTGGCGATAAGTTACGCACCATGTTCCTTGACCTAAGAGTACCGCGTAATACTGACGGTTTGGGGCCCTGGGCAAACGTGGCCTGCACGGTTTGCTTCCCCCCTGGCAGATGGCGGAAGAGACTTGTTGCGGATGAAGCCTTGTTGGGTCAGAGCGCACAAACATGGCTGAGACATGGTTGTTGACGCGACCGCTGTGTAGGTGATATTGCGCGCCGGTCGAGGTTGGACTTTCAAAAGGGCAAGGCAAAGGCAAGGCCTGTATAAAATTGTACAGCGTCGTCAAGAACAGATGCTACAAAGCTGGTTTGGCACCCCCCCCCCGCTCGGGGTTAGTCTGAGAACAATGAAGCTCACGAACATTGACGAGGGGCTCTGTGCGTATTCAATTTACTACCTAGTTGACGCTGACAGTTGGTTATGAGTCAGTTTGTCGCAGGTTGACAAGCTGTTGACAAGCCAAGAGGCACGTCGGTCCGGGCCGACCACCACCGAATCCCGATGACCATCCGAAGTCAACGACGTCCTCGAAGTTGGCCTCGAAGTTGGCCTCCGACCAGGCGCCTCCTCCATTCTGTGTTCCCATCTCTCGTTGTAAAGCACATGTACGTCATTTGTCCGCCATCTAACGTTCTTGTAGACCCCAAATCTGCCTCCTATTATGACCACCAACTCCGTATTCTGCTCCGGATCCGAAGTGCAATTCTCCCTCGCCAGTCATGTCGACACAGCATCCTGACCCAGCTCCCCGACAGGCAATCCTCATCGACCAAAGGCGGTTATTTGAAGGCATCCTTGCGGAGCATCGGCCTATGAACCGCGTGGTCTCAGACGCGAACGGGTCAGCAGGCAAGTCCTTCAGTCGCTCTCAAGCAGCAGTCTCTAACACGCACCTGAATCGCAGGGCTCCATCGCGATTCTCGACTCTCAGTATGTGAACCTGTGTCTGTATCTGTCGCGTATGAGATGCAGCTGGATCATCCCCGGCGAGGCCCGAGGCTCGAACTAGCCATGGCAGGACACCGCGGGTCCACATCCAGATGTCAAGTTGTTCGTCCCACTTCCCAGTTCCATTAGCTTTTCAGAGGAGCGTTCATTCTTGTCCAGTCCACGGACCGCACTATGCATGGGAGGCGATATTCAGAATGCCTACCCGTGACAACATTCCCGGTGTCCATCTCCGCACGCAGTCCGCCGCCCAACGCAACGCACAGACACACACCCGTCCTCCCTTCCTTCATTTCTCCTTCCGCCCTCTCCCTCCCCCATCCTGATTCGCTGCCTTACAACCTGCTAAGTGGGGGGAAGCCGTACACGCCGACGCTCACCACCTCGGACACAATACCATTTCTGAGCCGCCCGCTCAACAGCCCAACTAGGCCTTGGACGCCTTCTAGTGCGAGGCTCAACCACAAACATCAGAACCCGCCCCTCTCCGCGCCGCCGTTGGCGCCGCTCCCCTCGTCCAAGGGCCGCCGTCGATGTTGGCAGACGAATTCGTGCAGGTCCTTGCGTGGAGTAGGCGGAACTCGAGGGCGAGCACTATGAGCACCAAGTTCCCGCGGACGAGTTGCAGCTCGAATCACATCTATGTGACTTGGGATGAAGGGAAGGGCGGAAGCAGACCTCGGGATCGAATCAGATGGATGACGATTGCAGGGACGGAGGCGGCATGGGGCGCAAACGCAATTCGGCCATCGATATGCAGAATATACTCGCGTCGCCTGAAGCTTCGCCTGTCTTTTCCTGCGCCACTTCAAATGCGCATGGGATGCCCGAGGGCGGTACGCAGGTGGGGAAGATCGCGAACGCATGCCGATCGCAGAGGGTGGAGAGCAGTGGGAATGGACATACACCCACGCAGCAGGGCTTCCCTTCACCAGCATCTCATTCAAATTCAGATTCAGATTCAGATTCAACTTCGACGCCCTGTGAAGAGTTACGTGCTGGGATGAGGTTGACTACCGAGTTCGGATGGAGTGATAAGTAAGTCTCTTTCTTGCGGCTTTGTGCATGCAGAATCGGGCTGATGGATGATTTGGTTAGTGAGGACGAAGACGCGCCATCGCCAATAACACGCCGCCTCTCGACGCTCAACATCTCGCGCAACACCTCTACCGCGCCCCGGCGCTCCAACCACCCTCTCATGTGCACAGTCCCGCAGCAATGACAGCAGTACGAGGAATCCGAGCCCGCCTGCCCGCGCCGCCCTCGCCGTGGGCCAAGCTGCACGGGTAGTACATGCACTCAAACGCCTCGTTCACCCCAGACAGCCAACGTTGACCGCCTCCACGATGTGCCTCCCACTGCTCATCACGTCGAATGACACCCTCCCCGCGCCCAGCCACGGGGCCAACACTGAGAAGGACCTGCCGCTGTTGCCGCCGCCCACGCCCACGAGCGGGCGCGCGAGGAAGCGCTACCCATCCAATATGACGCTGCGCACGCCGAGCAGGAGTGGGGAGTGGGGAGTGGGGAGCGGAAGAGGATCCTAAGTGGGGCAAGCAGCGTGAACATGGACTGCACCAGCGCGATAAATGGGCGCTACCCGCTGCAATTCCTACGCCGAACCTGCTCATCGCCTTCGGCCTCGAGTCGATGTGTCGGACTTTGCTACATATATGCTGCCATACCGTATTTTAGGACATTTATTCGCCAACGAGAATATATCTGATGTTGCAAACGATTATCTGGATCTGGACTGCGAGGCGGATGGTGGGTGGTGATCGAATGCCGAACTACCAACGTCCGTACTACTTAACTGAGGGCTAGGACAAGATGACGACTACAATTCCGACCGCGATGGTGCACCGTTTGCAAGGTAGCTTGTGTAGAATACCCGATGGGCGATCGACTTGATGCTTGCGATGAATGGTGGCGGTCAGTCCTTCAACTTCTGGCCGTTCTGTACTGCGGCATATCTAACGATATTACCAGTGTGCGAATCGATATCATGATGTAGGTAAACAAAGTCTTTCGCTGCCGTCAAACTTGTGCTGGTTCTGAACTCGAACTCCCCATGCTATTGGTATTACGCTAACTCCGTATCATCTGATATAGACGATTATTGCGAGACGGCACTCAGAGTTATACAGTACGTGCTTCAGTCTTCAGTCTTCGGTCTTGAGTGTCTTTGGTCCTCAAGCTGCAGCTTTCAGACGTTCTGTGAACCGTGAATGAGTACTGTCTCCCACCCTTACTCTGAGAATTGTCCTAGTCCACGCCCCCTCGCAGTCCCACTGGCCGGAAATCACCGCCCACTATCTTCATCTCGATCGCCATGCTCAATACTCATCCGGCGTAAATTTCGAGCTGGTGGGACGCCCGGTGCTCGACCCGGTCTGGGTCGACGGGGTGACAATAGTGACTACGAGTACGAGGATTGATGGTGCCAGATGGGTGGCGATGGATGACTAGAATAGCGTTAGGGCTGGTAATAAACATCGAAACGAATGCAAGATGGGAAAAAATAACAACAGGCCTTCAGGACATCGGATTCAGCAGCACGGGCATGGAGGGGGGCGATCGGGGAATAAGAATGCGACACCTGGCCTCGTCATTTTCGGCAGTCTGTTGAACATATACTGACATGGGTCGGGCGAGTAGCTCTGGGCTTGAAGTTTGGCTTCATATATATTCTAAACATCGAGGCTTGCTCTTTGGTGTGTGTATCGGCCTGGCCCGAGTCGCATGCAAAATACTTTTTGGCGAATCCTAATTACTGCCTGGTCGCTGGCTTTAGCGGAGATCCGATGCTGTTGTGAAAGAGAACCACATCCTTACAGGAAGGTAAAAAACATAGAAGCAACCCATCATTCATCGGCGCGGGTCGTTCATTGCCCCGTAATACAATCGATTAACTCATGTGAATGTGAAGGAATAACTTGCGTGGGAATCATGTGCGCTTGGGCTTTCAATAGCAGTTAACATCCGATATTGCCGTCGTTCTGATGCCGGAAATCCTGAGGCGCCTGTCAGTGTTCGTCTCTTACCACTGAGCTATCATCTCGATCTTGAAATTCATCTAGCATCGAAATGCCAATTGGCGACAAGAGACCTCGTGCATTGAGCTCGGATGAGGGTATGTCTCAGAGGAACGTACCAAAGCCGGCACCGGAGAGGGGCGATAGTAAGCAAAGCGGAAATCGTTTCGAGGTACGCGATCATCAAATGCATGTATAACATTTTGGCTTAGGAGATCCCAAAAGTTATCATTCAGCACGAGCGACAATTCAGGAACTGTCCAAAACGCCGGCGGTAACATAATCAATGGCCATGTTATAGTGCATCAGATTGTGCCCACAGATGAACTAGATCGCCGGATAGCACTCGACGTGGACGCAAAAATGGAGCAACTCTCTAGTGCGCTTCCCATCCCTTTTGCGCTGAATTTGATATTAATACTTGTACATTTTCAGAAAGCAAGGTCCTTGAATGGATCTATTCCGCAGACTCAGATACTTCATCAAATTACAACGCGGCACAGAAGGTGCATCTGGCGGGTACGGGATCTTGGTTCCTTGACGGAACAGAGTTCACACAGTGGAAGGAGCAGCCAGGCTCGGTGCTCTGGCTTGAAGGCGGACGTACGTCTTCTGGCATCGTAACAGTGATCATTTCTCATCATTTTACCTCACAGCGGGAAGTGGGAAGACAGTCTTATCGTGCGTGTTTTCTTTCTCGACATCTGCGTCACGATATTGATTGTTGCATTCCCTAGTGCATCTGCCATCAAGGAAATCATGGCTTTCTGTGATTCAAAACCCTCGGTCCGAGGCTACGCGTCCTTCTTCTTCGATGCAAGAAATGAGAATCTACAGCACTTGGCTCACGAATCGTTCACTCGTTCACTCATATCACAGCTGTCTGACAGCTGCGGCGATGAAATACCCACCGCGTTGATAGAACTGTACAACACCTGCCAGAAAGGGCATCGCCAGCCGACCCTCACTTCCCTCGAGAATACTCTCCTTGGTGTTTTAGAGTGCTATGAGGGCTCCGTCTACATCGTCATCGATTCACTGGATGAGTGCACCGCAAAGGAAGAGCTTCTGAGGTGGATACAGTCTGTGACTTCGTCAAAGGCCTCAAGAAAGATTCACCTTCTGGTCACGTGTCGTGTCGTGTGGGAGATCGAGCGAGGCCTCAATTCTCTGGCTCGTCTTCGGAAAGTCTCTATCGGAGATCGGTCTGCGGAGAGCGACATTAGGCTTTATATAGATGCAGAACTCACCAAAGCGAAGAAGTGGAACGAGCCAGGCGAAAAGGCGATGATTGAAGCCGCTCTAATCCTCCATTCCGGAATGTGAGCATTCGAAATTTGAAGTATGAATGATCGCCCTCTTTAAATGCTGAATGACCACAGGTTTCGATTCGTGGCAATGCAACTGCAAGACGTGATGAAATGCCGGAACAAGACGCAGTTGAAGAAACAGTTGTCATGCTTGCCCCAAGATCTCAACGCGATATATGAAAGGATCTTTGAACAAAGCGATGATCCAGAAGAACTACAAAAGTTCCTGCAATGGCTGGCGTTCTCAAAACGTGACATGACGAGGGCAGAGATTGATGAGGTCGGAACGGTGGATCTTGACGGGACTGACGGCGCATTATACGATCTTGATAGGCGTTCCAAGGAGCCTGGGGCCGTATTAACCGTCGGCTATGGGCTTGTAACGGAGATCAATGGTATGATTGCATGGTAATGCCATTCACAGCACACTAAAAAATTAGCAGGCATGGTCAAGCTAGCGCACTACTCCGTCAAGGAGTATCTCATCGAGCGGATAAGATCTGAGGCAGAGAGACAGGGTTGCACCAGCGAGCAGCTTTCGCACTCTGTCATCGCTCAAATCTGTCTCGCACAGCTGCTGTATTTTGACCGGGAGAGCATTCGTGACGGGGATCCTCCTGGCTATATTTATTGGGGTCATTTTTTCTCGTTCCCGCTAGCTCAATATGCGGCAGAGCATTGGGTCCACCACTTCCACTCTGCCGCCACGGACTCTCCTCGCCTTCTGCGATTGCTGCTGAAGTTGTTCACACTACCCCGACGGCGAGCGATCATCAATTGGGTTCGGTTGCACAATCCAGAATGTCCAACCTATTCTCAGAAACGTTGGCTAGCTGCTAATAGAGTTGCATCATCTCTCTATTACGCCTCCTGCAGCGGCTTGACCCAAGTTGTGGCGCATTTAATCAACAATGGCGCAGATGTTAATGCAGTAGGCGGTGTTTACGGCGGACCGCTGCTAGCAGCATCTTATAAAGATCACGCCGAGATCACCAAGCTGTTGCTTGATGGTGGAGCCGATGTCAACTCTGTAGGACGGGGTTTCCGAGGCTACACGGCATTGCTATTAGCGTCTCAGCATGGCCAAATCGAGCTTGCCAAACGGCTGCTGGACGCCGGAGCAGATGCCAACATTGTGACACGGTTCGGTACAGCGTTGCTCAGTGTATCTATGAGGGGTGACCTCGAGCTTGGCAGACTGCTGCTGGATAGCGGAGCCGATGTCAACATCGCAACACGACAGGATGGTACGGCACTGCAAGTAGCATGCGTGAATGGTCACATTGAGCTCGCGAAGGTGCTTCTGGACGCAGGTGCCTATGTTAACGTCGCGGGGGGGATGGGGGGAACACCACTGTTTACAGCATCTGCGGGAGGCCACGTCGAGCTCGCCAAGCTCCTGCTGGATGCTGGAGCCGATGTCAACTTTGGAGATCAGAGATACGGCACGGCACTGCAAGCAGCATCTTTGAGAGGTCACGTAGAACTAGCCAAACTGCTGCTGGACACCGGGGCGGATGTGAATGTCGCAGGAGGGAGTTATGGCCTTGTCACGGTGATACTGCTCAACGGAACTATGAGCTATGTAGATGAGAGATGTACTGCACTGCAAGCAGCATCTTCGAAAGGTAACGCTGAGCTCGCCAGGCTGCTTCTCGACGCCGGAGCAGATGCCAACATCGGTGGAGGCCAATATGGCTCGGCACTGCAGGCAGCATCGGTGGAAGGTCACATCGAGCTCGCCAAGCTGCTGCTGGCCGCTGGAGCCCATATCAACGTCGCAGGAGGACAGTATGGTACAACTCTGCAAGCAGCATCCGCGGGAGGTCACACAGAGCTGGCTAAACTGCTATTGAACGCTGGAGCTGAGGTAGACATCGCGGGAGGGAAATGTGGCACGGCGCTGATAGCAGCGTCTCTGGGAGGTCACATCGGGCTCGCCAAGCTGCTGCTGGACGCTGGAGCAGATGTCAACATCGTGGGAGGGGAAGATGGCACGGCACTGATTGCAGCATCTGCAGGAGGCCACATCAAGATCTCCAAGTTGCTGCTGGATGCTGGAGCCCATGTCAACGTCGCGGGAGGGCAAGAAAACACGGCACTGCTTGCAGCATCTGCGGGAGGCCACGTCGAGCTTGCTAAGCTGCTGCTGGGCGCCGGATCCCAGGTAAACGTCACGGGAGGGAGATGTGGCACGGTGCTGATTGCAGCATCCGCGGGAGGCCACATCGAGCTCGCCGAGCTGCTTCTGGATGCCGGAGCCCATGTCAACGTCGCGGGAGAACGATACGGTACAGCCCTGCAAGCAGCATCCGCGGGAGGCTACTTCGAGCTCGCCGAGCTGCTGCTGGCCGCGGGAGCCGAGGTGAACGTCGCGGGAGGGAAGTTTGGCACGGCGCTGATAGCAGCATCTGTGGGGGGTCACGTCGGGCTCGCCAAGCGGCTGCTGGATGCCGGAGCAGATGCCAACATCGCGGGAGGGGAAGATGGCACGGCATTGCTTGCAGCTTGCTCGCACGGTCATGTCGACCTCGCCAAACTGCTGGTGGAAAACGGTGCCGATATCAGCACCCAGGGAGGGGTGTATAATGTCACGGCACTGGGTGCAGCATCTCTACTTGGGCACGTCAAGATCATCGAACTGCTACTGGATGCCGGAGCTGATATCAACGCCGCGGCAGGTAGATCCTACAGCACTGCACTGCATGCAGCAGATGCGGGGTGGTTAAATACCGACGAGGCAGCCAAGCTGCTGTGCCAGCGAGGGGCCCATTGTTGGTTTGAAATATCTGCCAGTTCGGTCCATGACGGCATGATTCCGCCCCCTCCTCCGACAGAGTAATTTCCAGCTGGCGGTGGTGATCGCCACGGGGTTGTACCACTCCATTATTTGTCTAATGTATTAGGAGGCGTCAACTGGGATATTTTTTACTGTTCAGACTTACCACCCAGTAATGCATATTGAGAGCCTCCCAGTACGGGTATTTTCCTAGGTAGAACATCTGCCAGTCACTGTTGAACTCATCGCTGAAAATGAGCTTCCATTCTCAGCCATCGCCATATGAGGTTGTAGTGTATGCACTCAAAGGCATGTCGACATCGATAATACTTGGCATTTGACCAGTACCGTTGATCCCGTCTACGTTGTATCCGCCAAGGGATGACAGACTGTACTGGGCGAGATGTGTGATAATCAGGTATTCCGCACTGAGGCGTCAAGTCAGAATCATAGCGCATCGATGATGTCGCAGAAAACGCACAAGAGGGGGAGAACAGATGAAACGAGCACAAAAAGACATCCCAGGTTAGAGAGACCGAGGTCAGTTAATATGTTGCCTGTTTGTGTTGGGCTCGGTCTCGTCTAGGATCGGAACTGTGCAGAATGTCGTCTTCTTCGGCGTGACCGGCTCTGGCATCGGCGCCCCAAGACGCAGGATCAGGTGAAAGGGAGAACTATCGTCATGCGATCAGCCGGCACTCTGCAGTCATGCATGGGCGCAAGAAAGGGTACCTTTCACAGATAGATTAGCTTGAATTGGGGTGTATGGCGGGCGATGCGTTACCTACTGTAACAAATGTATAAAGCGATTGTTGCAAATCTATCAGTCAATGCGCTACACTTGAGCTCAAGCGTCTTGTGAGCTGATGATAAGTTACGCAGTGCGCACCATCTACCTTGAGCTGGGAATACTGCGTACTGACGGTTTGGCCTGGGCACCCGTGGCAAGCACCGTTTGCTCCCCCCTGGCAGATGGCGGCAAGAGTGTTGTTGCCGATTCTGAAGCAATGTTTTAGGGGACTGAGCACCCGGCTGAGACATGGCATTTGACGAGATTGATGTACAGACGGTCTTAGCGTCAAGCCGGTCGAGGTTGGACTTTCAAAAGGGCAAGGACTGGACAATATTGTACAGCGTCGTCAAGAAGTCGCTACAAAGCCGGTTCACAGTTAATCTGAAAATAATGAAGCTCACGAATATTGACAAGGGGATGTGTGCGTATTCAATTTGCTATCTAGTTGATGCTGGCAGTTGGTTAAGAGTCAATTTGTCGCAGGCTGACTGCTGAGAAGGGGAAAAGCACGGTCCGGGCCGACGACCGCCGATGGTCATTTGAAGTCAACAACGTACTCGTTCCTCCGCCAACCAAGACCTCCTCCAACCTGTCTTCCCGTTTCTCGATGTAAAGCTCACATACGTCCTTGTAGTCTCAAACATGCCTCTAGTACGACCACCCCCATAATCATCCCCGGAAATCTCACTCGCCTGCACTCATCGAACTCCACACTCAACTCCACCACAGGCAATCTCCCCCTGCCAGTCATATCGACACAGCACAGGCAACTTGATGGCATCTTTGTCGAGCAGGAGCCTATCAAACGCGAGGTCTCTTTACTGAGGTCGCTGGTGGATGGCGTGAACAGGTCAGCAGGAGGCAGATGAGGGAGACGAAGCTCGCAGTCAGCGCTGGACGCCAGAACCGCCCCACTTGGGAATAGCACATCCACAGGGCGACGAGAAGCGCCAAGCAGTGGTCGCCCGTTTGCGAAGCACCCACGATAACACGCCTGGCGTGCCCCTCCGCACGCAGCACCCCGCCCAGCGCAAACGCACACGGGCAAGGGCACACGTCCATCCTGCCCCGCCGTCGTTCCTGTCTTCCTCTCCTCTTCTACTGCTCCCTCCTCCAACCAGGTTCGTACACGCGCTCACTACCTCCCCGCCGCCATGGGATCCGCTCGTTGTATGGGAGTGGGGAGAAGCCGTACACTCCAACACTCATCACCTAGAACACATCGCCGGTTCTGAGCCGCTTGCTCAACAGCCCTTCGACGCCCACGCCCTGTTAGCGCGAAACTCAACCACAACGATCAGATCCCACCCCTCCGTGCCGCCATTAGCATCACTCTCTCCCGTCCGTCGCATATCTCAGCAGACGAATTCGCCTAGGTCCTGGCGTCGAGCAGGCGGAACTTCCAGGCGAGCATTACGACTGCTACGTTCACGCGGACGGGTTTCTGTTCCAAGCACGCCTGTGCGACTGGAGATGAGGCATGACTGAAGCGGAACTCGGTGGTCGAACCAGGTGGATGAAGATAGGATTAGGAGAATCAGGGGCGAGAAGGGGAGAAAATGCAATTCGGCCTGAAAGCGTCACCTCGCTGTCTGAGCTATCCATCCTCAACCGAGACCAAGAATGAGAACGAGAACGACACCGCCCCGCCAGCACGGGCGCAGACGCGCACGGCGTACGCACCCATCACCGGGCCGGATTTCACAAACTTCTTCTGTGTGGGCAGTACCGTCGGCCTCGCCGTGGCATTCCGCAATCCCAATCCCAATACGAAGAGGTGGCGTGGCTAGACTTGGGGATTGTATGGGGATGAAGGATTGAATGGGTACAGGGAACGGAAAGAAATGGGACGAGAGTCGGCGAGCATCGATATGTGGGATACGCCCCCGCCTCGCCCTTGACCTCGCCCGTCCTATCCCGCGCGACCCACAATGCGAACGCGCATGTGATGTCGATGCGGGGCAGCTGCAGACGGCAGAAAGCAGCGAGCTGTGGGGATAAGCCTACGCCCGGCAGCAGGTCCTGCCCTTCACCCAATCCACCTCGAATTCGAGTTCAACGTCCACCTCTGGTGAAGCGCAACAAGTTCAACTGCGCATGCGCGCCGGCCCACAATCCGCACGCCGTTATGTAACTCAGCGGCGGGAGCAGCTGCTCCGGGAGCGCACGTTTGAGCGCGGCGAGCACGGGAACGATGAGCACTCAGAGGAGCCCGGGGAGCGGGAGCAGGGGGAGTTGTGGGACGCCGGTCGCATAAACGATTGATGAAGATACAGGAGGAGAGGGAGAGGGAGGGCAGACGGCGGGTGGGAGTAAGGAGGCATCGGAGGACATAGAGAGGGGAAGAGGAGCCAGCTCGCGTACCTCGGGGGTGGGGAGGCGGATGAGTTGGGAGTGATCAACGCCGAGTCGACTACAGGGCGGGGTGAGAGCGCCAGTGCGAGTATGGGGGCGGGAGTGGAGGAATTGCGGGTGGTACGGGGCACCGCTGCCGGGATCAGCTGCAGAGCTGGGTTCGGGAAGATCGAAGAAGGGATCGATTCCGTGCATGCAGAGGACAGATCTGCCATTTCACCATACTGCATCCCTCGTAGATCCCAGGATCTCGGAGCGATATCACGATTCCCCCGATCTGGAAGTACAGTCCCAGATACTCTGTTGCTTGTTGCATCCTTCTAACTATCCAGCACACGAGCCTTGTGATTACTTATGCATGTCGAGCTCAATGCCAACTGGCCGTGCTTATTTATGCAAACTCGCAGAAACTTCCATCTAATCAATCTTGTCCTTATGCCCGACAGCAACTTGTCAGCACCTATTCGGACCCGGAACACGAGGGACTTCCAATTATTCCAAGCAGCATCCCTGGCCGACTAAACCCCTCAATCATCAGCGCAGAGTGTGCCTTTGTGCCCTGAGTTACTCCGTCCTTGACTGCTTCTGACCACGTCAAGCTTTCGCCAGCTTTCTTGCACGTAGAGCGCCAGTTGTTACTAATAATATCACCACCAATGACCACCGACCTCCCGACACTCGAAAGAAGATAATACATTAGGCACCGTGTCTTCGGTGCGGGACTAGTGTTGCAGCGCCCAGCACCCAGCTGAGTAATTTGTGCCCCACAATAAGGGCATAGCCTCGAGGCGCGCAACGATCCGATGTTTGACAGCTTAGCGCTCGGAGCCACGTTTGAGGCACGCCGCTACAGACAGACGGTCTTCGTGCTACTTGTACAGGATCGTTCATTACTTCACCCCAACACTTTCAAACTCTCACATTCTGACAGCAATAACCGTACTTGGCTCAAGTCATGATATCTGCATCATCAATAGGTGCGCACATCCAGGAAACGTCGTTGAGCATCCGTCCCTGATGATGGGATCCACTGTCAGATGTGCGGGCACTAGGCGATTTACCACCGCCTAGCATGAGTCGGAAACTGACCCACATGTTTGTTCTCAAAATCGACGGAAACAAGGTGCTGGAGTCGGCGAAAATGCCGTGCGAACCCCTTGAATGGAAAGAACAAACTCAATTGTGAGTTATGCACGATGCAATGAAGATCTCCTTTGAACGTGCTCTAATATCTGACCCACGCCCAGTCCCTTCGCTCCGTCCTCCAATGTCGCCATTTCCATACATCGCAAGAGTCGCATGTTCGGGTGGCGGAAGCCTGTTCAGGTGGCGGAGTACAGTGGACGAGGGATGGATTTTCTCGATACCGGTGAACTTGCATTCTAGTGTCTCGCAATAGAAAATTGAATCTCATAAGACGCAGAGCAAGAACTGGTCGCCAAATCAGGGACATCAAGCCTCATCGTCAAGTTCAATCTTGTTGCCGTGTCCCATGCAGATTTCATGAAAGCCGTCCACGAGGAGATTTCGCAGCTGACGAAATTGAAGGGTGCTGATGCTGCCCAGTTAGCGATCACCATCGGTTCAAAGCTGGGCACTGCGCTTGCGGCGCTCGTACCCGTCATCGACAAGTTTGCCGCTGTAGGTCCATGTATCTTGGATGTGAAGCGCAGCGCTCACCGGAGATCATGAAACAGGCGCACCCACTTTTAAACGTAGCCTGGACCGTTCTCTCCTCTGCGTATAAGGTCAGAGAGCATTCCAGTATCACGGGCATACATATAATTAAACCATACCCTGCGCACAAGGTCGCGCAGAATCAGATGGCCGAAGATAGTTCCGTCCTAGACCTGATCGAGTGCATGCAGGAAATGGCCGGAGCGGCCAGCGCTTGTCCAGACCTGCTCAAGATCGACGGTACCACTGATGTCATTGAAGACATCGGCAAGGCGTCAATTGGCGTTGCCAGGCTCGTACATGACTTCGTCCAACCATCCATCGGGGGGAAGGCGAAATTCCTAGGTCTGTGGTATTTCTTAGCGTTCATATCTTCAAGCATCGTCCTGATTCGTACTCGGTGAACTAGCACGTACCGTCGTACACCCACTTTCCGGCATGCCTGGCAGAATAGCGGCGAGCAAGCAACAGTGCCAAGAGCTCACCAAGAAGCTCGGTCTCCGGAACGTGATTGACACAAACGCAAGAATGAAACAACTTCAACATGGGCTCGAGAGTGCGCTTTCCCATCCTGATTCCGATGAATTTGATATTAATGCTTGTACATTTTCAGAAAGCAAGGTCCTCGACTGGATCTACTCTGCAGGCTCAGATACTTCATCAAATTACAACGCAGCTCAGAAGTTGCATTTGGAGGGGACAGGATCTTGGTTTCTTGACGGAACGGAGTTCGCAGAGTGGAAGGCACAGTCGGGTTCGGTGCTCTGGCTCGAAGGCGGACGTATGTCTGCCGACATCTTAACAGTAATAATTCATTCCTCATCATTTGGTCTCACAGCGGGAAGCGGAAAGACGGTTTTGTCGTGCGCATTTTATCTCGACATCTGCGGCACAATATTAAATGTTACTTTCTTTAGCTCATCTGCCATCAAGGAAATCATGGCCTTCTGCGATGCGAAACCCATGGTCCGAGGCTGCGCGTCCTTTTACTTCGATGCAAGAAACGAGAAGCTACAGAATTTGGCTCACGAAACGTTCACTCGATCGCTCATCTCCCAACTGTCTGACAGATGCGGGGACGAAATACCCACCGCTCTGGTAGAAATGTACAACACGTGCGGCAAAGGGCATCGCCAACCGGACCTCCCTTCACTCGAGAAGACTCTCTTTCGTGTTTTAGAGTGCTTTGAGGACACATACATCGTCATCGATTCGCTGGACGAGTGCACCGCAAAGGAAGAGCTTCTCAATTGGATACAGTCTGTGACCTCGTCAAAGACCTCAAGAAAGATTCACCTTCTGGTCACGAGTCGTGTCGTGCGGGAGATCGAGCAGGGCCTCAATTCTCTGGCTCGTCTTCGGAAAGTCTCTATCGGAGATCGGGCTGCGGAGAACGACATTAGGGCTTATGTAGATGCAGAACTCGCGAAGACGGTCAAGTGGAACAATATCGAGAAGGAGACGATCAGAAATACACTTTTGCTCCATTGCGAAATGTGAGTATCTCAGTTCTTAATGGTCACCTTCCTGTAACATCGAGTGATTATAGGTTTCGATTCGTGGCATTACAACTGCATGATGTGATGAAATGTCGCGACGAGGAGGAGTTGACCACACAGTTGACATCCTTGCCCAAAGACCTCAATGAGTTATACGAAAGGATATTCGCACAAAGCGATCATCCAGAAGACCTACAAAAATTCCTGCAATGGCTGGCGTTCTCGAAGCGTGATTTGACAGTGTCAGAAATCGACGAGGTTGGGACGGTGGACCTCAGAGGAGCCGATGGCCCTTTATTCAATCTTCGGAAACGTTCCAGGGACCCCGGGACCATATTAACGATCGGCTACGGGCTGGTTACTGAGATCAACGGTACGCTTTCATGCCCATGAATCAACTACATCATATTAACCCATGTGCAGGGACCGTCAAATTAGCGCATTTCTCCGTCAAGGAGTACCTCATCAAGCGGATACAATCTGAGGCAGACAAACATGGTTGCACTAGCGAGCAGCTTTCGCACTCTGTGATCGCTCAAATCTGTCTGGCACAATTGCTGTATTTTGACCGGGAGAGCATTCTTGACGGCGAACACCCTAGTTACATCTCTGAGCATCATTTATCCTCGTTCCCGCTAGCTCAATATGCGGCAGAGCACTGCGTCTACCATGTCCATTCTGCCCACGCAGATTATCCTCACCTTCCGCAGTTGCTGCTGAAGGTGTTCGTGCTGCCTCCAGGCCGCGTGATGATTAATTGGGTTCGGTTGGACAATCCAGACTCTCCAGGCAACAGTTTCGGCCGCTGGATATCTAAAAATACCGTGGCATCTCCGCTGTATTACGCTTGCCTCGCCGGCTTGACCCAAGTTGCGGCGCAATTAATCACCGATGGCGCAGATGCCAATGTCGCGGGAGGAGACTACGGCACAGCACTACAGGCAGCGTGTGCAGGAGGTCATGTCGAGCTCGCCAAGCTTCTGCTGGACGCCGGAGCCGATGTGAACTTCGCGGGAGGGGAATATGGCACGGCACTGATTGCAGCATGTGCGGAAGGTCACGTTGAGCTTGGCAAGCTCCTGGTGGCCAACAAAGCCGACGTGAACGTCGCAGGGGGTCCCTATGGCACGGCACTACTGGCAGTATGTGCGGAAGGTCACATCGAACTCGCCAAGCTCCTGTTGGACAACAGAGCTGATGTGAACGCCGCAGGAGTGTCATATGGTACGGCACTCATTGCAGCATCTGCGGGAGGTCACATTGAGCTCGCCAAGCTCCTGCTGGACGCCGGAGCTGATGTGAACGTCGGGACAGGAGAATATAGCACGGCACTGATTTCAGCATGTGCAGGAGGTCACATCGAGCTCGCCAAGCTCCTGGTAGCCAACAAAGCCGACGTGAACGTCGCAGGAAGTCACTATGGCACGGCGCTGACTGCAGCATGTGTGGGAGGGCACATCGAGCTCGCCAAGCTTCTGGTAGCCAACAAAGCTGATGTGAACGTCGCAGGAAGTCAATATGGCACGGCACTGATTGCAGCATGTGTGGGAGGGAACATCGAGCTCGCCAAGCTCCTGCTGTACACCGGGGCCGATGTGCACGTCGTGGGAGATGAATATGGCACGGCACTACAGGCAGCATGTGTGGGAGGGCACATCGAGCTCGCCAAGCTCCTGCTGGACGCCGGAACCGACGTGAACGCCGCGGGGGGGAGCTATGTCACGGCACTGATTGCAGCATCCGCGGAAGGTCACCTCGAGCTCGCCAAGCTCCTGCTGAATGCCGGAGCCGATGTGAACGTCGCGGGTGGGGGGCATGACACGGCACTAATCACAGCATCCGCGAGAGGTCACGTCGAGCTCGTCAAGCTCCTGCTGAACAACAAAGCCGACGTGAACATCGCGGACAAGGATGTCGAAGGGGCACTGCAGTCAGCGTGTGTGGGAGGTCACGTCGAACTCGCCAAGCTCTTGCTGGACGCCGGAGCCGATGTGAACGCTGCGGGAGGGTACCAAGGCACGGCACTGATTGCAGCATCCGCGGAAAGTCACGTCGAGCTCGCCAAGCTCCTGCTGGACGCCGGAGCCGATGTAAACGTCGCGGGAGAGGGCTATGGCACGGCACTACTGGCAGTATGTGCGGAAGGTCACATCGAACTCGCCAAGCTTCTGCTGGATCACAAAGCCGATGTGAACGCTGCGGGAGGGTACCAGGGCACGGCACTGATTGTAGCATGTGTGGGAGGGCACATCGAGCTCGTCAAGCTCCTGCTGGACGCTGGAGCCGATGTGAACGTCCCGGGAGAGGCCTATCGCACGGCACTGATTGCAGCGTGTGTGGGAGGTCACGTCGAACTCGTCAAGCTCTTGCTGGACGCCGGAGCCGATGTGAACGCTACGGGAGGGTACCAAGGCACGGCACTGATTGCAGCATCCGCGGGAAGTCACGCCGAGCTCGCCGAGCTCCTGCTGGACGCCGGAGCCGATGTGAACGTTGCAGCAGGGGAATATGGCACGGCACTGATTGCAGCATGTGCGGGAGGTCACATCGAACTCGCCAAGCTTCTGCTGGATCACAAAGCTGATGTGAACGTCGCCAGAGGGCGTTATGGCACGGCACTAATCACAGCATCCGCGAGAGGTCACGTCGAGCTGGCCAAGCTCCTGTTGGACAACGGAGCCGATGTGAACGTCACGGACGAGGACAATGGCATGGCATTGCAAGGAGCATGTGAAGGGGGCCACATCGAGCTCGCCAAGCTGCTGCTGGACAGCGGAGCCGATGTGAACGCCGCAGGAGGGTACCGCGGCACGGCACTGCAGGCAGCATGTGCGGGAGGTCACGTTGAGCTCGCCGAGCTCCTGCTGAACATCGGAGCCGATGTGAACGCTGCGAGAGGGCGGCATGGCACCGCACTTCAGGCAGCATCTGCGGAAGGTTACTCAGATATTGCCAAGCTGCTGCGCGAGCGAGGGGCCCTAGAACCTCAAGCTCACCAAGATGATTGCATCTCTACATCCGCGTCGACAAATTAGATATAAATAATGATATGCCGTTTTTCGCTAATCAGCAGACCTGGATGTCATGTCGCAATTTGAATCTGAAAATGTTGCCCTTGCCGCGACAGTATACATAGGATCGAGCTTGAGATAAAACACATACAGCGCGCTTTACATAGAGCCTATTGCTGATATCAAATTGGATTGAGAGCCCTCAGGTTGTCGCTGGAGATGTGGACAACCGGACGGCAGCCGCATATTACCAGTGAGTGCGTGTGGTCCCGAATAGTATGGGTTGTAGCCTGTAGGATGCACGTTCATTCTGGCAGGAGCAGTGACCTGTCATAAGGTAAGTAAATACCTTGCTGCCGAATGCGGTGTCTTTCAGAAGATATTGCAGATGGAAGCAGCGAGAAATGTATCTATAATCGACATGGCGGTTCAAGCCAAGATCGGCTTTTGGCCGGGCTCATTAAAGAGCTTGACCACTCCCGCCCATGTCCGTCGTGTCGAAATCTCTCCTTTGCATGCCCTCTCTTTCAAATCGTCATCTGAGTTGCAGTCGCTTACTGGACTCCGTCATCAGCCGGTAATACTTGCATCTTGCGCTCGAACACGTCCTGCCGCGTGCGTCAAATTTATCTGTGGTCGTTGTTGGCATATACACGTGACTGGGTGCGGCAATTGGCTCAAAAGCTATCTGAGATACAAGCTTGGAAGGAAAAGATGGTTCATGCTTGGTTCATCTAGTGACTAGACGAAGAAAGTCTCCTGTCTGTTTGCACGCGCAGCTGATACTGAGAATGATCTGTGAGTGCGCTGACCTTCGTGATTCAGACGAGGTCTCTCAACTATTGAGCCCATTATCTTTTCCCAGCTGTTCAGCCGTGCCTAACATTTACTGCTGCTTGACAGTATGATACCCAATCAATCGTGCACGAAAGCAGGCGGGGCCTCATGCCGAAGGCTTTTAAGACGAGAAGCGGAAGGTTTGTGGTCAAGAAGCGTGCTCACTATGTCACGAGTTGCCCCTATCTATCTATCACATGGCCAACTCATTCCTTCCGATTCCATATCGTTCCACATCCTTCCACGCCATTCCATCGCATTCCATTCCATCACGGGTTTACTTCACCCACGACTACTCCACATGTCGTCCACTATCAACAGATCTTTACATACACATCTATGACTCCCCGGGCCCCTTAGCATCATACACGCTTACCCATAGGGCCCCACATCGTCAGCACGATTACTATTACATTGATATAAGTAGACAGCGACTTGGACCTTGAGACCTTAGCTTATCCTCTTTGTCTCAAGGTACAGTCTCGCTTACATTATTCTGAATAACATCTAACTTTGTCTCAAGTGACTTGTATTCACTCTCGATCACAAGGATCGACACCTCAACTACACCACTAACTATCTGCACCACTATAAGGCCCATCTGGGAACGACTACGAATACACGTCGTAACACACTACATATCGGCTCAGAGTAAGTTCCGATTTGCTATCTACCGCGCGCACACTGTCGCTAAAGAGAGAATATAGATCTCGAGCATCAAGTGCTCAGATCTGGCACCTCAAAGAGCCCGACTTCATCCTGCACCTACACTGCATTGAAGCCTTTGGTTATCGCGCCGCCTCCTTGTTCCACATTCAAAGTTGATGTGTCGGACTTGGCTACATGCATACTATGAAATTCCTTTTTGAAAAGTACCAAGCGCCCCCGGTCTCTCATGATACTTGTTTACTTACAGTTCACACCGAGGGCCTGCGATTACACACGACAGCCGCAGCCATGCCTAACTATTTTGCCTGTCTTTTTTGCATCACAGATTACATATTTCTCTTTCGGTTGTGCTATTCTCGATGCGCCAAGGACTACAGGTGTGTCATGGCTGTGTTTGGAGTGTGTTCAGGAATTTTGGACGCACTGCTCAACCAGCAGCACGTGATGTTTGTATCGGTCTTTGGCCTTTGCGTCATCGACAATGGCCGGCTTTCACCTGCCTGCACTTACTCAGCTCCGCGACCTCGTCAACAAAACGCGGTGACTTGAAGGCACCGTTGCCGAGCATGAGACTAGGTGAAAGGCGCGAACAGGTCAGCAGCCAAGTCCTTCAGCGCTTCAGCTCTCAGACGGAAATCTCTAACGCGCACCTGGCTGGCTCACAGGAATCACAGGGCTTCGTCTCGATTGTGTCGCGTACAGGATGCAGTTTGAGGCTCGAGACTCGAGCTGGCCATGGGGTTCCCATCCAGAGGATGTTATTGTATCATCCGAATCACATCATCACTGTCGGTGGTCATGATGACTATGCTCGTCCTCCTCTCTTCCTAGTTCCGTTAGCGGGCGCGGGACGGCCACAGACGGAGGAGAGCAATAAGAATAGGCACACGCCCACGCAGCAGGTCTTCCTCCTCGACGTCAAATTGAGTTTCAAATTCGACCTCGACGCCGGATGAGGGCACTAGGTCCAGGTCTGCTTGAGGGGTGGGGGCGGGGGCGAGCGGGAGATGACCACAGACGAAAGCATGTGGTGTTTCGCGCCAAAGGCTTTTGGCACGAGCAGCAGGAGGCATGTAGTCAAGACGAGTGCGTATTTCTATCTTCTAGTGGTCACGTGTTATCCTGACCATGTCGACTCTACAGTAGTTGTTCTCCCAATCGACGTCTACCTCTTTGTGGACGTCTCCGTGCAGGCGCGCTTCAGTGCCCTCGCAGCTGCACAGTACCTTGACGAAGCCGTTAGTCCATCCATACTTCCCACTGAGCGCCGTTCCTCATCTGATCTTTTGCTTTCCAGTACTTCAACTGCATACATTTGTCGTATTTGTAGAGCGACACAAGTGTATATACGGAAGTGAACTCCTCTCGCCTTCGTCACTCATCTTTCAACTATTGACCCACTTATGGCCTTTAGTTCTGTCCTCTTGCTTCTCCGAGGCTTGTCCATTATCATCTTCACCGCCAGCTAATCAATACCACCATATGGGCTTAAAGTAAGTCCCAAGTTACTTTCTTCTGCGCACGCAGTGTTACTAAAGAGCTGATATAGATCTTTCTCGAAGAGCCTTCTGCCATGTTCTACCAATATTGTGTCGAAGCCGCTGGTTGTCGTGTCCCCTTGTTGTTTCATCTACAGTCGATGTTTCGAACTTTACTACGTACACGCTGTCAAATTGTCTTTTGGGACAGTCACGCCTGATTACCTACGACTACTGGTCATCTGGTTGGATTTGCTCTTTGAACTTGCATATTTCAAGGCCTCATTAGGACATTCATTCACTAACGAGATTATATCTGATGTTGCTGACGATTGTCATAGCTTTATCTACTGAATGATAATATGCAGAGAGAAGGTCTCCGTCCTTAACGTTCAAACCAAAGCTAATCACCATTAGAACCTGCAACACCCTCGGCGGATCCTCTAGTGCGGTTCAACGATCATCTTACAGTCTCGGTGGATCCCTCTGCCCACGCCCGTCACCTGATGATCCTTGGGCTGGCACGTCCTCGCATCAGCTTTGGCTGTTCTTTACTCTACTTGCTTCATAACACGTTGACAACTCCTACATATGAGTCGCCATGCCTGCTTAAGCAAGTCTTCCTTTCCAGCCTTGGTGAATCTCTTCCACCCCCCGTAGGCTTTGTCTTAGAATATATGCTTGTGCTTAGGCAGGTACTTCCGATATATAGCGGGGGTAGTGCACGCGCCACATGTCGAAAACCGCCCTTTTCATTAGGTTCTTCCTGATCAATATTTAATCAATCTTGATTGTCAATGCTAGCCGCCGGTCATCCATCGTCGAGCGCGGCGGTGAGGCGAAAGGCGGACTGTAGCGGGAACTCTGGAGGTACATTACTCACTCGCTTCTAGTTAACTCCTGCCAACCCCGGCATAAATTTTCAATACTTCCTGACTTCCATTCCATCCTCCAATCAATTCCACAAAGCCGCCATTTTCATGGAGGAACACAAGCGGGATGACCAACGTAAGCTCCTCTCGCTTTCGGCGCTCATCTGACAACTATTGACTCGCATATAGCCATTGGTTTCGTATTGCTCCTCCAAGGCTCGCCAATTTCCGCACTCGTCTTACAAACTCCAGCGAATCGGCGCCACAATATGAATCTAAAGCAAATCTCTTCTTTGCTATCTCATGCATTGACTAACTAGTAACGACAGCAAATAGATCCTGAAAAGATGCCATACCAACCGCATTATCCTATCCCTCGAAGAGTCCTGCTCCCTATGCATGCTGTGTATATCTAGCTGCATTTGGATGCGAAGGATTTTGCTACACATTATATATATGTCTCGAGCCTCTCTGTATGATGATAAATTGCCGGTGCTCGTTTCTGATTGGATATCTTTCATCTTACAAACACTGAAGTTCTGCCTCACTCCTCGACGCATTTCAATCGAGTCCAACCGGTATTCAATCATTCTCGTGGGACTGTCTGCCTGCCATTCCTCTGGCAGATCGCTTATTCACCGTGCATGGAATGAAGTTTGAGTGGCTCTGAGGGTCTTCTAAACACAATCAAGATGATAACAGTTGACACTCGGGATATCATCAAATGAAATAAGTAAGCGGAAATCAGGTATGGTCAAAATAAGGTTGAATCCACCACCGGGCGTTAGGAATGTAGCCACGGAGTGTGGTGCGCCGAGCCACATGTCCAGTGCATGTTTAGCATTGTTTAAGAAAATTGCTCTTGGGAAAGGCTGTTCATAATCTTTCCAGGTGGTCAAATTGGGATTCGTGTGTGCCTCAATGCATCTGGAGCGGCAGCGCAATTTATCAATTTAGCACAGTGCAAATGCAACAAAGAAGGATGTCCACTGGCTGATTTAGTCCGCAGCGGGTAAATCACTTGGATCACGTCCTTGGGCTGGTATACTATCAACCGTATGTAGTCGACACACATAGTCACGGGGTACGGTATGTGCTTTGTGTCCACCGTACCGAAGTTTCGCAATCAGAATAAGAATGGAAAGAGGTACGCTTACCATGGGTTCCTGGGGTACAGGCCTGGCGGAAATTTCAGTGGCGGTATCGGCCCCCACACCCAGCGTTGATCGTCCACGCGACTGCACCATTTGCGATGGACGAGATGTACTGAAATGCAAAGGTTATAAAGAATTTACTGTGTGCCCGGCCGGTAGATGAAACCCAGTAAACAGTAAACATACCGCATCGTAGAACCCCGGCCAGTACTCTATCCCGTAAACATTGTTGAAGCACTGCGTCCCAGTCTGATAGCAATCATAGTCTATAGCCGGGCGTGTAAAAAAAAAACGCACAGTCGAAGTTAAGCAAGAATGACGGCTGGATGTCGGTATGATCAAGTTTGCCGATGTATTCGGCCAAATATATTCTTCGTTGAACGGTGCCCGCTATCCAGACTGGGACACTTACCGCCCAATAAGCGGTGTTCCCGTGATCTACGCCCCCACAATCAGATAATGAATAGAACTGCGGTTTAGCAGGAGTTTGTACTATACACCTGGGCCTCGAAGATATTGATTTTAGGGGCGGAGCGCCCGACAAATGTCCCCTCCGAGTGTGTAAGCCCGGGGTGTGATTCGCCAGCGCTGCCCGGGCAGGTAGGAGAGCTTGTTGATGTTGGACACGCCGCGGGTGGTCGTGCGAGGGGCAGTCCGTTCAGGGTCTGGTTTGGGGTGTTTCCGACATCGCACTGGTCGTACGTTTATGGCCACCGAGCGACAATTCGGAGACGGCAAATGAATTCACCAAGTTGATTGACACTTACTGGGTCTCCGAAAGACGCCCCATAGCCAGCATGGCTGAGGTTGTCCATCGTTTATGCGGCGGGTCACAGGCCCCGCGATGTTGGGAGCACCGAGGAGACTGACGGCCATTTCGACCAATCCACCGGTGAAGCAGAATTTGTTTTATGATGACATCGTGCCGCCCTGGGAGTCCAGCTCGTGTATCTGATTCTCCAATAGAGTAATTTCCAAGGAGCCGTTGGCGGTGGTGACCGCCGCGAGGTTGTACAACTTCATGTTATTTGTCTATAACACCAACGTATTAGGACACATCAACTGGGATAATTTTAACTGTTCAAACTTACCGCCCGGTAGTGCAGATTCGGAGCCTCCTAACGCGGGCCATCGCCTGAGCAGAGCGTCTATCCTTCCTTGTTGAACTCGTCACTGAAAATGAGCTGCCATTCTGAGCTATTGCGATATGAGTTCATGATGCATGTACTCGAAGGCATGTCGAGATCAACAAGGCCGGCCACGCTTGGCACTTGGCCCCGTTGATACCGCCAACGTTGTATCCACCGAGGGCCGAAAGAGTATTCCTAGTGGCATATGTGATAATCGGGTATCCCGCACTACGGCGTCAAGTCAGAATCGAGGTGCATCGATGATGTCATGGAAAACTTACAAAAGAGTGGGAAAACATGCAACAAAAACGAACAGACGGACAGCCCAGGTTCGAGAGACGTCGGCCAGTGGATTTTGTCCGTTTTATTTTGGACGCGGTCCCGTGTAGGATCGGGATTGTCGAGAATACCAGCCTCCTACTAATGCATGGCCGACTGACATCGGCGACCCTAAGACACAGGATCAATCGAAATGAAGAATCACTATCGGTTGATCAGCTAGCCCTCTTTGTGAATACCTCCGCACAAGAAAATGCACCTTTTCATATATAAGTAGCTCGACTAGAAATAGGGGGATAGCGGGCGATGATGTGTTACCTGCTGTACCGAATGTGTAAGGCAATTGCTGCAAAATCGGTAAATCAACGCGCTACGTATGGGTTGAAAGGGCTGCGTGAGCTGGCGATAGGTTACGCACCAGGTTGCTTGATCTGGGAGTACCACGTACTGATAATTTGGGGCCCTGGGCGAACCTGGCCTGCACGGTTTACTTCCCCCTGGCACATGGCAGGAAGAACTTGTTGTGAATGGAGCATTGTTGGGAGTCTGAGGGTACAATTTTGGCTGAGACATGGCAATTGACGAGACTTTGTGTATGTTATGAGCTCGAGTCGAGGTTGGATTTTCAGAAACGCAAAGACTGTACAAAATTGTACAGCGTCGTCAAGAGGTCGCTACAATGCCAGATCCCGGTTTGACACCCCTATGCTCGCAATTAGTCTGAAAGCAATGAAGCTCACGAACATTGATAAGGATCTGTGTGCGTATTCAGTTTGCTATCTAGTTGATGCTGGCAGTTGGTTGCGAGTCGGTCAAGAGTCGGTTTGCCGCAAGCTGACCAGTCAAGAGGCACGGTCCGGGCCGACCACCGCCGATGACTCATCCAAAGTCAACAGCCGTTGCGCTCGTTCTTCAAACTAATTATAAGACCTCCTCTACTCTGTCTTCCTATCTCTCGTTGCAAAGCTACGTCATCTGTGCGCCATCTAACACTCCTGTGACCTCCAGATCTGCCTCCTAGTACGATCACCAACTCCGCATTCAACTCCGGATCCACGACGTGCGGTCCTCCAGTCATGGCGACGAAGTCCGGCCACTTGAAGACGTCTTTGCTAAGCAGGAGCATATCTGAATTCGCTTTAGGAAGGTCGCTTATGGAAGGCGCGCACAGGTCAGCATGAGCCAGAAGCGGGAGACGAAGACCGACGAAGGCCGCGGTCAGAGCCGGGTTTTTGACGCACACCAAAACCGCCCCACTTGCGAATAGCACATCCACAGGACGACGATGAACGCCAAGCAGTAGTCGCCCGTTCGCGAAGCTCAGCACACATGACGACGTGCGTAGTACGCCGCCCAGCTCAAAGACACGACAAAGGCTACACGGCCGTCCCCCCCGCAGTCCCTCCCGGCTTCCTTGCCCCTCCCCATCCAGGTTCGCTGCCGTCTACGCGCTCGCTACCTTGCCACGGGATCCGCCTCCGCCTTGTAGTACGGGATTGGGAGGAAGCCGTAGACGACGCTCATCACCTCGAACACATCGCCGGTTCTTCGCAGCCCGCTCAACAGCCCTTCGACGTTCAGGACTCTTGCTACCGTGAAGCTGGACCACCATCATTAGGTCCCATCCCTCTGCCCCGGCATTAGCATCGCTCCCCCCGTCCCCGGCCCATCGCAGATCTTGGCCGACGAATCCGCGAAGCCCCCCGCGTCGAGTAGGCGGAACTCCACGTCGAGTATCATGACCGCCACGCTCTCGAGCAATCACACGCATGCGCCTGGAGAAGAGGAGAGATCGGAGCGGAACTCCGGGTCTAACCAGGTGGATGAAGATGGGCGAAGGGTTACGAGTAGGAGCGCGGTCGGGAGGGGGAGTAAGCGCAGTTCGGCGGTGACCTTCGTCTCCCTGTCTTTGTCTGGGCTTCCATCCATCCTTGATCGAGGCTGCGAACCGCCCATCACCGCCACGGGCAGATGCGCGCAGACACCCACGGCGTACGTGCCCATCACCTACGAGGATGCGCCCGACTTCGCGAACTTCTCCAGTGCGGGTACTACAACCGGACGCGCCATGTCCCAATCGCAATCATCATACGAAGGGCCTGGCGTGGCTGGACTTGAGCTTGGATGGGGATGAAGGTTTGGATGGATGGGTACGAGGATGGGTACGAGGATGGGAGGGAGGGGAAGGGGAAGAGAGCCTGGCGAGCCTCGATATGCGGAATATGCCCTCCGCCTCGCCCGAAAGGTCGCTCGGCCTATCCCACGCGGCCGCGAACACGAACGCGCATGCAAAGCCGAAAGGCGGTGCGCCGATGAGGAACATCACGAACGCGGAGAGCAGCGGGAAAGGGCATACGCCCATGCAGCAAGTCTTCAGGTCTTCTCTCCACCCAATCCACCTGGAATCCAGCCTCACCGTCCACGCCCGATGAAGGGCGGCAAGTTCATCTGCGCTTGCGCGCCGCCCACTCGAAGTCGGAGAGTCAGAAGCCCGAACCCTGTACGACGCCGCGGAGTTTCTCGGTGGCGGAAGCAATACACGGTTGAGCGCGACGAGCACCCAGAGGAGCTTGGGGAGCAGGAGCAGGTGGAGTTTGCCATTCCCAGGATGATGCGACAGGAAATGCAGGATCAAAGGGAGCAGGAGGGTGGCGGGGCGGGGGAGTTGCGAGTGGTACGGGAAAGCGGGTGTGGACGGCGCGTTTTCGGAGCCCGCGCCCCGCAGTCACGGGGATCAGGACTGGGTTCGGGGGGAGGGGATCGAGTCAGCGTATCTGGCATGCCACCATGCTTCATCGAAGCTTCATCGAAGCTTCATTTCTCATAGAACTTACGATCTCGCAGTGACATCATTCACACGATCTGGACCGCTACTTTGTTTTTCTTTGCACTTTTCTAGCTATCCAGAACACGATCTTCGTGGTACTTATGCATGTCAGGCTCAACCGGCCGTGCTTATTTATGGAAATTTGCGGACACTTCCATCCAATTAATCTTGCGCTTATGCTCAACAGCAACTTCACATCGCCTATTCGGATGCAGACTGCGGACTCCGAGGACCCGCTCAGATCTTCCACGAGGTTGACTTGCTGTGGTCCTCATGGTGCCCCACTCAGTCGAAGTGTGCCATTCCTGCAAGCAGCATCCCTACCGGCCCTTCACGACAGAGTAAACCTCTCAACGCATCAGCACGGATTATGCGATTCTGCCTTCGTGTCCGAGTCTTGAGCCGTCCTTGGCTGCCTCTGACGACGCCATGCTTTCACCAGCTTTCTTGCGCGTAGCACGCCAGTTATTCTCAAAAACCCCTACCAACCACCTGACACTCGAAAAAAGACATCACATTAGGCTCCGCGTCTTCGATCGGTAGGACTGTTCTAGCACCAAGGACCAACCTGAGGAACTTGTGCCCCACAATATGGATCACAGCATCGAGGTCTGGCCATCGCAGTTATGCGCCACGATTCGGTATCTGACAGCTGAGCGCTCAGAGCCACATCTGATGCATGCCACTACAGCAAGACGGTCTTGAGCGACATACACTGAATCCCTCATCACTTCACCCAACGCTTTTCGTGCTCTCACGTTTTTGACAGCAATAACCATACATTTCTCAAATCATGATATCCGCATCATCAATAGGTGAGCACATCCAGCAATCTTCTTGAGCATGCATTATTGATGATCGTATCGACTGCCAGATGTACAGGCACTTGGCGATTTGCCATATCCGAGAACGAGTCGGAAACTGACCCACTTGTTTATTCTCAAAATCGATGGAAGGGAAGTCCTTGAGTCGACGAAAGTACCGCGCGAATCCCTTGAGTGGAAAGAACAGGAACCATTGTGAGTCATGCACGATCTGCTTTGAACCTGCTCTAATATGTGGCCCGCGCTCAGTCACTTCACTCCCTCTTCCAATATCGATATTTCCTTACATCGTAAGAGTCGCGCGTTCGGGTGGCGGAAACCTGTTCTAGTGGCAGAGTACACTGCACGAGGGATGGATTTTCTCGACACCGGTAAGCATTTGTTCTAGTGCTTCACAAAAGACAATTGAACTTTAGAAGGCGCAGCGCAGGAACTGGTCGCCAAATCAGGGACATCACGTCTCGCCGTGAAGTTTGATCTCATCGCCAAGTCCCATGCAGATTTCATGAAAGCCATCGACGAGGAGATGTCGCAGCTGGCAAAGTTCAAAGGGGCAGATGCTGCCCAGATAGCGACCACCATTGGTTCGAAGATGGGCGCTGTTCTTGTGGCGATCGTACCCGTCATCGACAAGTTTGCCAGCGTAAGTCCGTATATCTTGGATCTGAAGTGCAGGACTCATGGAAGATTATGAAACAGGCACACCCACTTTTAAACGTAGCCTGGACCGTTCTCTCCTCTGCGTATAAGGTCAGAGAGCATTTTACTATTACGCGCATACATATACACGTAAACGTTACAGTGCTTAGCTTTGGATAACAGTAATTCGTAAAATTTGTCAGCTAATAATTCTTAACTTTCCGAGTGTAAGGCTTTACTCCGTTTTCACGTAAAAACTAGTCGAGGAACAGCGGACCGACGACGGTGAATAGGCAGAACAGCTCAAGACGTAGATATATTCGGGATTACAGCGAGAGGCGTCTGGCGAGAGGCTAGACCTGAAAGGCTTCTGGTCTCTCTACTCACTCCGGGAAGAGCTAGACCCCGTGCTTTGCTGAGCACTGGTCTTCCGCTTAGAAGGAACTCCTGAAACTGCTTCAGTGTCTGAGATAGGTGAAGTCTTCGAGAAGGAAGCGCCATGTGAGTAGGTTGCGTAGCTGCTACTACATCTGTCTCAGGAGTTTCGTGAGATTCTGTGGTTCCTCTCATAGGAGCTCGCTCCACTCCCTGCCAACGAAGAAGGGAAGTAGCGTCCGAAACATGTCACTATGGTTCCGCCACCCATAAAGCAGCGGCGTAGACACTCTATCGACCCTCTACTCACTTGCTCACTTGCGAAGCACTCGGTTCACGACATCGAAGAGCAAAGACCGTAGCTTCTTTTTCCTGCGCATCCGAGCCCGACTCCCAAAGTTTAGTGTCTTCCGGTACTAAAGTAAATACCGCCTACGCGATGCCTTTCGGTGTAAGCTATAACACGACGTCTACAGCTCTCTTTCTTTTCTTGCGTGCTATTCTAACAGAAAGGTGAAGGGCGACACTCCATATTACTAGTCGTCAGTTAATAGCGGCAATGCTACGGTTTTCTGCATGCTGGCGGAAGCTCGGTCTCTTGGCTCGGGCTAACAAGGAAGGTGACACGCTTGAGACAAGGCAGTTCTTTGGTTCTTGGACAGGGGCGGTCGACGCGGAAGGCGCGACGTTACATTAAACTACTTCATAGACACAGAAAGCTTATCTAGGTAAGTTCCTGGAATCAAAGACTTTGGCAGTTCCGTAACTATATTTTAAGTCACCTTAGTCCTACTCTTCGCATGAGAGCTCCACTACAACTTGAACGAACTAAGAACGTAGGTACAGTTAATACAAGGCCTCTGGCTCGAAGAACCACTCGAGAAGCGTAACGACGAACGAGCGACGATAAGACCGCCCGTACGGCCTTTCACCCAAGTGCTACTACGCACGACCAGGTGGCTTATGCTTAGTCCTGCTATGAACTTTTATACTTGTGGTCCTTTATGGTGGCTGGATCCTTAAAACGGAAGAGTGGCTACCTACCAACCTGCTTCAGTACGTGCTCGGACCGTTGTGGTTAACTTCGGGACGGCTACAGAAGCTACTGTAGTCACCATGGCAGCTAGAAATCGTCCGGACCTGTTCGCGACCGGCGAGGCCGGTAAAGGGCGTACGTGAGCTAGTCTAGATCCTGCCTTGGTAGAACCAGATAGACTAAGACACGCTAGACCACACATCCCATACGGAATTA